>JASANF010018221.1:0-91796 GCA_030248245.1 Trissonchulus sp. WLG1_4
GGTATGATAAAGACAAAAATTTAACCCGTGGTTAAGTTAACCACGGCGTTAACCATGGTTAAATTAACCTTATGATAAAGACAACGTGGTTAATTTAACCACGCGTTAACCATATGATAAAGAGGCCCTAAGTCTCTAGTAAACCTAATAAACCCGTCGCTGCCTGAAAAACCAAAATGACATGGACAAGAGACTATACACTCCGCGATCGTGAAAAATTGACATTATCGTTTGATCTAAGTTTTAGGAATTGCACATTTCAAGTTCAAGTTTTAAGTTTTGAATAGGAATTGCATATTTCACTGCACCCTATGTAACTTTCTTCTTTTCACATTATCACATTAGGCCGTTTTTTAGGGGCCAATTCCTAAAACGGATTAAATGGATTCGATTAAAATTTGTTTTGCCAATAACTCGTGACATCGTTTATCCATTCATATGAAATTTGTGATAGCAACTATTTGTAGCACCTCCCCCTGATGCCCAAAATTTTTCAAGTCCACCTCAACATCGAGATAAGTTATTCGGCAAACAAATTTCAATCTCATCCGTTTATTCCATTTAAGGAATTGGCCCTAGGAATGACTAAACAGGACCAAACCACAGGGACAATTATAATATAGTAGGACAAGGACGAGTATGAACCGGGCTTAAGTATATACTAACTTATTGTGAATATGACTCTGATCAGCGCCATAGAAGTCGATGAGGAATTTGAGCACATGATTGGGAGCGAAGGCGCCGCGCTGGCGACAGGAGGGGCAGAGTTTGTCGGGGGGGAACTGGGCCTTGGGGTGGAGGGGGTCCTCGGACTGGTCGCCGCTCAGTCTGCGGTTCACGCTGTTGTGTCGCTCCCACAGCCACAATACCACGTCTTCGGGCCTGCTCACCTAAGCAACGGACAACCTCATGGGTCAATAATTCCACCATTACCGCCAATGCAAACATGTTATTAAAGTCTGACAAAAACAACAGTGTGTCGCACCACTTGAGAAAACGAAACATGTTATTTTGTTACGAAAACAATAGATTTTGACTATCAAGAGTATAGCAGGTAGTCGCAGAAGCCATGCGACTAAAAGAAGTATAAGTATACGTGGCGCAACTATTTTTCGTCAGACTTTTTTTAGTCATACTCGTCTACACTACATAAATGTAATCGGAATCGCATGAAATGCTCCGAAATCGATATATCGATGGTCCGGGGGAAGGGTCCCGATTATCTCTGCAAAAGTTGTAAAAATGGATTTATTTCTAAAATTTAGCAAAATAATTTAGGGCAATAGTCGATCACAGGGAAGGAGAGCATCCCTAAAATGTGGCCCGAACCCCCCCCCCCAATTCTGATACCGCTACATGTATGCTCGTTTGAAGACACAGTGACAGGAGAACCCAGCCACTACCGCTAAAAAGACCACATAGTTTCGGCCAATAACAAAGCAGTCATATTATAGTAATCGTAGGTAGCATTGGTATTACGTTTTGTGTACCTGGTTTTCCAACTCTTGCGATTCCTTTTTGAAATTCTCCACGCAGTCTTGGCATCCGAAAAAATTCACAATATAGCCCTGAATGGTTTTCAAAATGTCTTTGCTGCTGAAGGAACGAGCTGCAACAAAGAACACCTCATATTAGCTTCAAAAAATCAAGCTTTACATTTCACACCGATTACATTACGTTTAGCAATTATCTGATGTTGTTTTTTTTATTTGGACTCCGAGACAAAAAGACACATGTGATTTTATTATGAAATGGACCAACTACGATCAAGAGTACATCGAGAGTGGTCACAAAAATCATGCCACCTGCTTTGTCTCAGAGGTCAGCAATTTTTGGTTAATCATTCGCGACTCTTTTTCAGTCAAAGATATGTACTTAGTAACCAGAAGGCAACCGGGCCTCTACTGCTTAGCCCAACAGACTGCTGACCATGTGAGTCCTGCAGGTAAGCCTGTACGGTGAGCGTGTGCATGAGCAGCCAGAGCCCGCAGGGGTAGCCACGGTACTTGGACTCGGAGCCGCGACAGTGACCCCAGATGGGCTGCTCCGGGAGAGGGGTGCCGTAGGTCCGCTACAACAACCACCACAGCTATTTTTGTCACAATCTAGTATGTTTTTCCCGTTCGAATTCTCATGATATTTTTACTAATTTTTTTTACACTGTTGCATTGGCAAAACAGTATTTCTGATGTTTCAAACAACCACAGCATGCACTGAGCAAGCAGTGACTATAACTGTAGCTGAAAAGGAGTTGTCTTAAAACCAATATGACTGCGCCTGAAAATTTGCTAACAAGCCACAGCAGCTAAAGACTGACCAAAAATCAAAGGCCCGAGTTCGATTCCCGGCACTTCCATTTCCTTCTTTCTTTCAAAATTGGGACATCCTCTTTTTTCAATTATACTGGTACCGCTTGATTCTAAGATTGTGCTGTTAGCTGCTGTCTTACTATCAGCACAGGTTCAGGTCCACAACCTATTATCCAATACTGGTCGGTTCAATGGGGACCAGGAATATATAATCCTGGTGAGGTTAGCGCAATGGGCAGAACGTTAGTTGTCTGAGCGGGTTCTTATCTGAGCCACTCCAAAAGGGGCCTAACTTTACCGTTTTCTACACTAACTACTGTTACCGCAAAATAATTGAAATATGATATTATATAAATATGATACTTGAAATTTAAATGAAATACTTTTGATATTTGATACTTGGAAAAAATTTCAATTCAAATTTGCCCTACTTCCATTTCGGTCAGTTTGTGAGCCCAGGCGTCCCCGGTGACAAAGCCGGCTCTGGCCTCTCGTTCCAGCCACACGCTTAGCTCCACCAGAAGTCGGTGCACCGGGCCACGGTTGGGGTAGTACTGCAACACAGGCCAGTTGATGATTTATTAATAATACTAATTTATTAATAATACTATGTTATTAATACAAAAGTTAGTGAACAGGTGATGGCAATGAGTCTTCAAAACTTACTCAGTTTTACGTCACTAGTGTGACTAAAGCCCGGTTCATAGTTGTCCGTAAGGGCTGTCCGTGTCCGAGTCCGTGTCCGTGTCCGTAAGAGTAGTTTGATTCACAGTTGTCCGGATGTCCGTAAGAACTTGTCCGTGAGTGTCCGTAAGGGCTGTCCGGATGTCCGGAAGTCAAGTTGAAGTGAGTTCAACTTTTGTCCGTGTCCGTAAGGAATTAGCCAATCAGACTGCAGCCTTTACAGTCATGTGTAGGTGCGTGTACATAAAAATCCTCCGCGCATAGTAAAATAATGTTAAATTTCTAGTAATGCTAGCTCCAGCAGCTTCATTTTAGTGTGCTTAGAACGTTTTTATTGATTTTTTGAAGCTTGCATTTTAATACACTTAGTACACTGCAGAATGTGTAGGCGTTATTTTATATGCATACGCACTGTCCGTAGAGTGTCCATAGCAGTATGAATTAATGCTGCTTACGGACACGGACACGGACAATTGTTACGGACAACCTTCCGGACACGGACATGGACTCGGACACGGACAACTACGGACACTTCCGGACGACTATGAACTAGGCTTAAGAGTTTGCCATGAAACAGACTGTTGTTGCTAATTTACATTTTTTATAGTTTTACGGCACTGCATGTCTATTCACTATCACTACAGCCACAGTCTTACAGACATACCTACTTGACTAACTACACCAAATAAGACTGAACTATGTTCCGTCAAAAATCAAATGAAGCATCATTATGACAGCACACACTTTCACAAGCAGTCGTAGAAACTTCTGCAGAGCGTCCAGCTGTGGCGTGTCGATGTTGGCTCGTTGCGGAATTTCCTGGCGCAGCACGTAGCTCAGCACCGAGCCCAGATCCACGCTCAAGTTGGCAAACTTGGTCCTTGATCTAAAACACAAATGGGTGCAATGCATAAAGGCAGTCTTACGTTAAAACCAGTCTGAAGTCTGACAAAAAATAGTTGCTCCACTTGAGAAAACGAAACATGTGATTTTGTTACGAAAAAGAACAGATTTTGACTATCAAGAGTACAGCAAGTAGTAGCCGAAGTCATGCCACTAAAATAAATAAGTGTCGCAGCTTTTTTTGTCAGACTTTGGTAAGGCGTTCTATTTCAGTAAGTTAGAACATCGTAACTAAAAATTCACCTGTATTACATAGGTTAGTACGTTGCCCTTGGACTGCGTTTAGCAAGACTGAGCTAAGACTGACTAACTAACGTCTTATCAATATGTTTTGATCAATTAATTAATTAACTGACTTAGTCGGCGAAGATAGATCATCCACGGCTGGTTTAATCTCTGTCTGTATGCGACTGAACAAATCCTCGCGACTGAGCTCGCCAGATCTGCAATAATTAAAACAGTTTTAGGGCCGATTTCTAAAATGGATTAAACGGATTAGATTAAAGCTTGTTTTGTCAACAACTCATGACATCGTCTATGAATTCGTACAAGCCACAGCATATGTTTGCAATACCTCCCATGAATGCATTAAAAAAATTGTAAGTCTATCTGAACTTTGAGATGAGTTACCAAGCAAACAAAATTTACTCTAATCCGTTAATCCAGTTATAATCCGTTTAGGAATCAGTCTAGACAAGTTAGCAATTTCAAAGCTAGTGGTGTGCGAAAAACATCGAGTTCTCAGAAATTAATAATAATTTAAGACTTTTTTACTGACGATGTTATGCGAATCTAACAGAGAGATTGTCATTCCAACCATTTTTTAATCAAAAGTAAGAATATATAAATGGTATATACGTACACATTTTTTAAACCATCACGTATTAAAAAATTTGTATACGTACTGACTACAGAACAGTTAAGACATAGAATGTGAATAGTAAAATTTTTAAACAGAAAAATTTGTATAAATGGGCGTAAATTATCACACATTTTTTTTAAAATTCGCTCAAAAAATAATGCTCTTAATGGCATCAATGGCTGTGCCAAGATAATCATGTTCAAAGTTATGTTTTAAAAAAATTTGTAAAAAAATAAAAGTCAAAATACAACATGCTGTACACTCAGTCTGAGACAAAAAGAAATACGTGATTTCGTTATGGAAAGAGAGAATATTTATTGCAAGAGTACAGCGAGTTATCACAAAAATCACACCACCTACTTAATCTCAGGGTTCAGCAATTCTGGCCAGACTTTAATACGAAAACTTCACTAACGTCTGACAAAAAACTGCTGACCCTGAGACAAAAATTTTTGAACCTGAACCAAAAATTGCTGACCCTGAAAATTGTTCTTTTTGTAATGAAATCACGCGCATGACTGTGACTCCGGGTGCAGTAATATTTGGTCAGACTTTACACCTTAAGTCTGACCAAAAAATGCTGGACCTTGAGACAAAAAGACACACGCGATTTCATTACGAAAAGAATGATTTGCGGGCATCAAGAGTACAGGTAATAGTCACACAAATCACGCCACTTGTGCTTTTTCAGGTTTCAGCAATTATTTATGGTCAAGCTTTAGAACTATCACTACAAACTAAAGTCTGACAAAATAGTTGCACCACTTGAGAAAACGAAACATGTGATTTCGTTACGAAATGAATAGATTTTGACTATCAAGAGTACAGCAAGTAGTCGCAGAAGTCATGCCACTAAAATAAGTAAATGGCGCATCTAGTTTTGCACAACTTTGGAAAATTTCCACCACCTTCAGCACCTACGTGTCTTCGTAGAGCACAATGGGCTTCTGCAGACCCCGTTTGTAGACCACGACATATCTGGAGGTTTGGATACCCTCGACGTATTTCTTGGCCTCCAGATGAGATGACCTTAGCAGGGCCCCCCCAGCCCCCGCCAGACGGCCCGACCATAAATCCACCAACACCTGCAACCAGTGGCTGATTTAGCAGGGGGGGGGGACGGCGGCGCGTCGCCTACCCACCTCCCCCGAAGTTTTTCTCAAGTAAAATTGTACACAATGGTACCCCTTTGGTTTTGCATTTTCTATTCTATTCTATTCTAACTGCTGGAGTTAAAACATATTAACTAGTCAACTAAATAATCACAAAATGGCGATGTAGCCAGCACAATTTATGATGAAATTATAATACGTCTTAAATGTTAAAAATTAATATCAGGAGTACATTATACATCAAGAGTATGTACTCTTGTTAGCATTACGAATGCTGACCGACAGGGTTGACTCTCTTTCCAAATCATCGTCAATGAGCAACACGAGATGTTCCGTGGACGGCGGCAGTTGCTTCCAGACATCCGACACGCTCTGCGACCTGCAAAAAAAGTAGCCCGAGACTTAGCGTTGGGTGCGGTGCTTGGGTAAAAAAAGTACCTTGGGTGCGGTGCTCATCCCCGTTACAATATTCTGGAGCGACAAGGGTCGTACTTCTACAATGAATGACTGTCTACCTTTCTGGAAGTTGGGGCCACCCGTCAATGTAAAGTGGTTTACACTGACCCCTGTTACCTTCCCACATTGTGGTACTCATTTAACAGCCTAAAGGAGATAGATTGCTGGGTTGGTAAATGTGGCCCTAATCTCTTGCAAGAGGAGGTTACATTTCACGAGCAACTACTCGGATTCGATCCTCCAACCTTCAGATTAGAAAGTCCCATTTGTGTACATTCGAGTAAATCGTGCAAGATTTAGCAGGGCCTTTACAGTGTTGCCTCAAACAGGTTTCAGTGAGACACCATTGGTGCAGCTTAGGTCGGATTCACACTGGCACTTGCACTTGCACAACGCGTAGACGTTCACACTAGAAATTGCACAAGCACAAGCCCAGCCAATCAAATTGAAGCCCGCCAATATAACGTCTTTTCTGTTCAGAAGTTTCGCTTTTGTTCTGAAATTTTGGGCTATAAGTTTTAAAACTTTCTCGCACCAAGACTCGTACTAATTTACGGAAGAAGGGAAATAAACTAGAAAAAAAGGGAAAATACTGCTAAAATGCAATTAGAATTTGAAGGTTAAACGAAACTAAAATTCAAAGAAGGAAAAAGAAAATGAACGCAATGCGTTCTTCAGTTAATATAAGATCCAGATAGTCAAGGGTTCCCCCCTAAAACAAAAACTCTTCGTTTAATTTGGCGCCATTTGTGCCTACACCCAAACTGACTGCTGAAAAATTTCTACGCTGATTGGCTGTGCTTGTGCAAAAGATAAAACTTTTAAACAAGCGTTGAGCTTGTGCTTGTGCTTGTGATAGTGCCAGTGTGAACCCGGCCTTAAACTCTGACGACACCTCAAGTCATCAGTCTACACCAGCAGCAGTCCGAGTTTGGACTGGGGGGGGTCTGTGTTACATACTCGGGCACTGGCAACAGGGGACTCCACCCCCCCTGGTCCCCGCCGGCTTCGGCCAGGGCCACCTCTCTCATTTTGGCCACCAGCGACTGACGCACCCCCTCCGCTGACTGCGTCGATTTGCCCACCGGCTCCCCCTTTTTTTGGCCCGGCTTGAAGTACTGCAATAGACACAAGACGGTTGGCATTCAAAATTAAAGGGGGGGGTCCTCCTAATATAGAGTCCGGGGGGATGGTACGAAAAATCTGAGCCAAAGTAGATCCAAATGTACTTTTTTCACTTTTTTGAAAATATAAATTTAGCAAAATTAGTGGTATTTTTGAGTTGACAAGGGGGGAGAATTCCCTAATGAATGAATGTAGCAGCTCAAAGAAATGTCTATACATAAAAAAATAAATATATATATAACTACAAAAATATGAAAAGGAAAGCATTATAGACTGAACTGAAACCAAAACCAATAATAGATTGAACTGAAACTGAAACCCATACCTAGATAGAGTGGTGTACCCTTCTGTATTCGCGTACTCTTGGATTAGTTTTATCTAAGTTTACATAATGAGCTTTGCTATTCACTGAAACTTAAACTAAACACGTCCACCAGTCAACCTATGCTGACTGACTTTCAGTGTGGGATAGCCGGTGACGTCGTGATTGCGGCAGACGGGCGAGTTCTTGGGCAGGGCGCAATTCACAGCGGCGACTTCCACCAGCTCCTTCCAGCCTAAAACATACATACACAGAGCCGACTCCTTGACCACAGCATTCTGGCATATTTTTCTGCAAAATTTTATGGGGGGGAACCGAAATGGGGGGGCGCACCAAATTCACGATAAAACACTATTTTTGGGAGAAACAATAATTCTTATACGTAAATGTAAGCGTTTTTATACTATATAATAGCTGCACTGAGTATACCAAATGTAACAAAAAAGGACCCGATAAAAAAAATTTCGGACTAGGGGGCACCCCATCTGAAATGGGGGGCTCAAAATAGAGGTGGGTGGAGACCAAAATAGGGGTAGCTGCGGACCAAATGGAGGGGGGAGACCCCTCCAGTCCCACCTCCCCCCCCCACTAAAACTATGCCAGACATTACAGTAGTTACTTTAAGTCCGACTACAGTTAGGGTATATACAATGCAATTTAAAGGGGGGGGCTACCTGGAAAAGTGACAATTTTAGATTCTCCGATTCGCTTCACATTTGCACACAATGTAGCTACAGGGAAGGCGCATCGCAAATGTAACAAACTGGAACCAATGCTTTTGTCAATTTTTTACTAGGAGCTCCCAAAATTTCAATTTTACGTGTAAATCATAGGCGCAAAAAAGTTTTTTGTGGTTGCAAAGCGTCCCTTTACTCGAAAATTTTGTTAACACTGACGAAGGTAATTTTTACATGATTCGATAGCCTAACGTCATATCTCAACCTCTATGATCCATTTTTTTTAAATTTTTGACCATGGCCTGAGCTGTGACGCCAAATGTAAAATCACTCAAATTTGGCTGGCCCAAAAAACGGCCATTTTTTCACCTTTCGCCCTCTATTTTAAAACTGAAAATACATATCAAAAATCCGGATCATACGATTTTGCGCTTACATGTGGGCTACTCTTACATGTGGGCTACTACCATGCCAAGTTTCAGCCTGATTGGCTTGATGTGGTTTTGGTTAAAACTGTCCCAATAAGGGCTACTTTTAGGCTTTTTGGCGTACTTTTGCCTATGTATATAAATACACTGACAAACGCACTGAACCAAAAGTGCACATTCAAGCTTAATTGTTCTTATCAGAGGTTGGAGTGCCTACCCCTCTGCCGATATACCCTAATTTCTGCATTGTTCAGTGCATGAGAAATCTAACAACAAAGTTTCACAAACTTTATGAAAATTTTATCAGAAATATTTGTACTCATTTCTAATTAATTCGAAATCGATTATATGCAATTCACACGTTTGTATATAAAATAGAAATATAAACCATTTGTAATTATTGCAATGATATAGATTCAGAGGCCTTTGTGAAATAGATGATAATTAAAAAAACGTACACGTACATAAAACAAAAACTTATAGAAATTAAGACAAAACCTACATACATTAACATTTCTATCTCACAATTTCTTAGAGTAGCAAAGATTTCGAAACACAACAATTATGTAATTATTTAGACAACCGCTTAGCTTATATACCTGGCTCTGTAATGATAAAAATCAGTCTAGTTGATTTGTGTGTAGTTTTTGATCGGATTAAACTCAACATTCAACAAGGAGGTGAGAAAACCCGCATTTTTATTTGCTAAGTATATAACTCTTAGGGCCTTATCCAAAATTGGATAACGGATTAGATTTAAATTAATTTTGCTAATAACATAGCACAAAATGAAAATAACCGGCTGCAGTTTCGCTCTAAATGGCTTACAAACATCATCTCGGTGTGTGCCAAGTTCCAGTAAACTACGATTAGCTGCCGCTGTGTTATTGACGAAATAAAGTTAAATCTAATCCGATAAATCCAATTTTGGATTTAAGAAGAAGACCCTTAGACAACAACTACTACAGCTTTTTACGGCACACCTAAAAAACCGGCCTAACAATACCCAATAAGTCACCCTGTGTTACGGTTTCGTCGAAACTTTTTCGGTATATACAGCCACAAAAAATCAACGGCGAGACGACTCTTGTGTAAACTTTGAGTCGGAAAAAAAATCATAATCCCACACATTCTCCCTTCGCTGACAAACTCCTGGCTACTACTGCTGCCTCAAATACAAGTTTGCAGTTCACTTTTTAGCATGAATTATTCCCCAAATGTCACCACGGCCTACAGGCCAGATCCGTTTGCTACCGCAGTGGTCAACTTCACGTTTGGCTACGAATTTTTTGCCGGTGTTCTGATTGTCATCAGCAATCTTCTCATATTTCTTGCCATTGCCACAAACACTGAGCTTCGCAAACGTGAGTTATTCAGTTGGGCGAGCGCGTAAAGGCCTATTCACACGAGGGCGCATGGGCATGAGCGGACGCACGAGCGGGCGCATATGCGGACGCATTCTTTTTTTACACTGCCTGCTGCTTTATTTCACCAGAATGCAGTACGCAGTGTGCGTGTGCGCCCACCCATTCCTATGGAGCGAAATGTGCCTTCGTGTCATTATCTAGGTCTTTACTAAAATTTTTGCAAAAAATTTTTGCTAAAAAAATTTTGCAAAATCTCGAAAATTTCGGGATTTGAGTTCGGGATCGGGATCGGGACCGGATCGGGATTTTACCCTCGGGATTCGGGATCCCGTTCGATAACTAGTCTTTAGTCACACGAGTGTGCTGAGACTGTGTTCATCTCCTCTTTGCCATACATGGCAACAAATCAGCAGATCACTGTTATACCTTTAAGGTGGTTACAATACCGACGTTTTATTGCATTACATTTTTCTGTGAAAGCTCTATTTTTAAAGCGACTAGTAGAAAAGTAACTAAGGGACTATATATAATTTTGTGAAACGAGACAAAAAACGCAAATATATACATACATTTTATTAAGCTCACAAACTGTTATATAACTGAAGACCACGTTGGCTGGCTAGTAACTTAAACGGATAGGCCGAAAACGACGAGCGCATCTGTCTGAGCCAGAACACAAGCAAGCTAACTGAAGAGCGTCTCCACTCTTCTTCGACAAAGCTTATTATGTACTCTTGATACTAGTATGCCGTACAACTGTTTTCCTTTCAGGCCACGACTCTTTGTTCTGGCTGACCCTGACGGCGACCTGTGCTCTGCTCGGCTGCTCGATTAGTGTCCGCGGCCTCTGGGCTGTGTACGCCTGGGCTACAGCCCGCTTTCCTAGCTTCTACAGCACCGTGCCCGCCCCGGCGTGTCTCCAGCGAGTCTATCCCATCACCCTGGCCCTATCATCGATCAACTACGACGCCATGATTCTGCTGCTAAGCTTCGATCGCTTTCTGGCCATTTGCTTCTTCAACAAATTCTCCCAGCTGACCCGCCGCTACTACTACACCAGCATAGCCCTAGCCCAGTCCCTGGGTCCCCTCTTTGCCCTTCCCTCTCTCGCTCTCGTCCTAACCACCGGTCAAACCTTTGGCGATTTCGCCTGCACCAACAAGTTCATGTTCCCAGAATGGCTGGGCCAAGTCTACTTACTCTTCAAGTACATGTGTCCCTTGGCCAGCGTGGCCTTATCAATGGTAGCCGTGCGGAAGTACAAGGGGCGGGCCAGGGCCATGAGGGGCAGCGGTCAAGGGGGGGCCAAGGACGAGACCTACGCCCGGCAGCTACGGGTCACGCAGACCATTCACAAGGTGGCCTTGGTGACCCTGCTCCTGCACTTTCTGCCTAACCTGGCCCGCCCCTTGTCCATTCTGCTGCTGCTCTTTTGGCTCCGACTACCCCTCCCAGCCATCTATCTGTTCAACGCAGTACTGAATATGTTCATCTATACCAACCCAGTAGCCTGCTGTTTCATCTACTGCGGCAAGCACAAGGAGATCCGGGACGCGCTCAACCACCTGCTCAGGCGCCACAAAGCCACAGCGCCGGCTGACACTACGGGCGCCACCAAGACAACCAAACAATAGGCCCACATGCCGCAGGCTGTGATATCAACATTTAGTTGGGGGGGTAGTGCCTGAGTCTGAGAGTCGCAACTGTTTTTTTAGCTAAGCTGTTTTGTCAGAGCAATCAGCGAAGAATGACTAAAATGGCAAAAATTTTTCAAAACATGACCAGTAACAACTGTTTACAATCATTTTTTCATCATCGATAACATTATATATAATTTATAAGTCAAGACTACATAGCTATTGCATTGAGTTATATAATATATATCCTACAGTTTATTGGTAAGCTAAGCTTTGAAATTTTATACCAAATAAAAATTCTCTGGGTGTTTTTTTGTATATAGTTCAATGAAATCATTGCATCATTGCCAATAGTTTATAAATGTCTAGAAAAAAACGTAAACTGCTTTTCTGGAACTACACCCCTAAACACTGACAAACAGTTTTCGTTTTCTCCCTTTATCACACGTAATGTATCCCCCATGTTGTCCACCACTGACCAAAATATGCTATGTTTCAAACAAAATTTGTCATTGGCAACTTCTTCTGTTCTTTGAGTTTTCTCCACGGCTGCTTGCTTTAAATAAACTTGCTCTATTTTTGTAATTAATTGTCATTTGTGCGAGCAAACCACTGAATTTGCTCATCGGCAATTTCTGGTACTTTAGCTCGTCTATGTCAGTTTATATATTTATAAAATACCTACGAGGGGTCAGTTAATCGTCCGCTATGCTATCGCCATCAACTATTAGCTACAAAGAAAAAAATCAAAAAAACAGATGCAGTAATCACACTCGTATTTACAATATAGGGACGGACCATTTGGACAGTATACAATATGTAACGGGGTCATAATTTTGTGGGCCGGGGGTAGCTCTCCAGCCAATTTTTGAGAACCCTCCCCATTGATCGACCAAAAATACCCTAAATTTTGCTAAATTCGGTAAAACTTTCGCAAAAAACTGCTATTTTTGCCTCCTAGCCAACTCCACAATTTTGGGGGGTCCCCCCATCCCCCCTCATAAATGTATATACGTTTGAAAGGTATGTGGCTGTGCAACTTTTGCAAATCAAGCCCAGACCACGAACTCACCCTTGACACTCTCCGCGAACTCTTGGTAGATGGGCGCAAATCGAATACAGTGCCCGCACCAGCTAGAATAGAACTCCACAAAAAAGGCATGGCTACTGTTCCCATTGATATAGTCGCGTATATTTTCACGCCCTAGGAGCAGCACCGGGCCATCGGCCGGGTACAGACTTTCCTCCTCAAGTTGCGCTAGGGCGCAGTTCAGAAGGAAGAGTAGCGCCTTCAGCAAATAGGCGGTCATGGCTGGGACACGGCTCAGGGCTGATTGACGCGCAACTGATCTGATTGGCTGGTCGGCTGGGCCGCCATTATTTGATTGGCTGAAATAGCAATGTTGCTGTTGCAAAAATTTATTATTGCTAATTTGCTATTGCATTGCAATAAAGGACATTCATGATGTCTTTCGACCGATTAGGTATATACACTATTTACAGCATGCCGTATGTCTGTACAATCGCAAAAATTATATGCAAGGCATCAAATGCCAGTGGCTAAAAAATTGCCTGCCGGATATACATACAGCTTTCAGTAAACTCTAAACAGACATTTTCAATCCCAAGAAATGTTGGCGACTCGTCTCCTTATCACCCGGCTTTCAAGCCGTTTTCCTAGTATATAATTGCAAATAGTTGTGAGTGTATATAACCTCTGTTGCCTTCGAACAGTCAACATGAAACCCGCGTGATCAAAGACTAGACTGCCTTGAATACAAAAAACGCTTAAAGGCTCAAAAGTCAAAGGTATATACTAAACGGTATTAAGGCCCGATTCATTACTTGTCCTTAAGGACATAGGTACAGAGACACATTTAGAATGAATGTGAGAAATCGATATAGGTCAATTTTTGGACCTTTTTTATCTAGGAGTTAGAAATAGTATCAATTTCACCAAAAAATTCTAGCTATAAGGTGAAACAGCTGTTTTTTCCCGAAAAAGAAGAGTATTTACTAGAAACTATAATCACATGACAGAATTTGCCACTCTGAACACGATGAAAGTAAAATTATTACAATCGACCAAGTATTTACAAAGCCACTAGTCGTGTCAAGTTGGGTGACAAGGGTTGTCTTTAGTCGTTCGTGGAAAACCGGACCAAGATCCGAGAGCCATAAGGTTCCCACTCTAGGCTTTGGCACTTTGCAAACATAGTTGGTAGTAGACCCTTCCGGTGGAATGTGTAATCCCTAACCATACATGTACATGAGGTCTCAGTCTGGGGGGGCTTTCCCGAATTTTTCGAAATTTTAAGGAGGGGGGGCTGGTCCAAACAATTCGGGAGTTAAATCGCAACAACGCAAGTTTCCAAATTTCCGCCAAAAATGAGGATTCTTTTGCAAAATTTAGAGATTTTGTACGATTGTTTAGCTCATTTTTAGTTGAAAGCATTTTACAGCAATCTGGGGCTAATTTTTAGTTCCGGGCACCTTTTTTTCAGTACCACGGAGGGGTAATTGTTTCTACTGGTCAGGCCTGCGGGGGGGGGGGCTTGTACCAGGATTTCAAATAAGAGGGGGTTTCCCCCCTTCCAGACTCCCCCCTGTACATGTGTGCGCCTACCTACTCCTACAAATGTAGAATTATGATGTGAAGAACTGTATGGAACATGCCCAAATGGCTGCCTTTCAGAAATAAACAAGAACATTTAGAAAATAGCCAAATAAAGCCACACAAATGTTTCAAAGTTTTATTTCCCGAAAGAAAAATACATAATAGGAATGCAGAAGAAAGTTGTGCAGCACAACAGATTCAAATAATGGAAATTAGATTTAATATAATATAATAAATATATGTAAACTTGAATAAATACCCTTAACAACTACTGCAAAACATACACACACAATAAGCAGATATGTAGGCAAATAGACAAGTAGTAATGCACAAGCAGTATTGAATAGCCAAAAAGTTGTTAAAAAGATGAAAAAAGTAGTGGCGTAAGTAATGAACGTACTTTAAAAAAGCTAAACACAAAGCCAGAGAGTGACCTATTCGCTAACAGTCCACAGAAAACGTTTGAAAATTTGAGTCAAGTTGTACGTATACTATCGACTTACAGATTTCACGAATCTTACTACACTGTCAAATACATTGTTGTGAAGCACCAGTCTTGGGGGGGGGTGAAGATGCCTTCTCGGGGGGCGGGATGGAAGTAGAAACCACCCCCCCGTCCATGTAAGCATTTCACCCCACAGACACTACACACCATTGTGTCTGACTTACAACCTGACTTACAACATTACAACCACCCTCCAATAAAAACCCTGTGACAAGCTTGAAATTCATAAGTTAATAAGGCTAAGACATTATTATTCATGGAAGAGCAAAGTCGAAATAATACTTGTCCATAGTAAAAAAAACTTTTTAAAAATTGTAAACCAGTACGAAATATATATTATGACAAATGCTAGCGAATAAAAAATATCAAAAACATGTAATATGTTAGCTAACATATCATACAAACAAAAAAATGAGCCGTTAAGCAAAAAAAAAGAATCTGTAAAACTGACGAATTTAAATCCCCTCAAGGCCTTTATGAACAAGCATTATTTCTGCGAAAAAAACTGGAAGAAAAATAAACAAAATTATTATTTGCCACAAATACAATTTAACAAGAGATACTGGCATAACAACGTATTTGGGTAACCTAAAAAAAGTACAGAGAAAAACTGTTTTGCAAAAAAACTACAAAAATGAAAATAAATTCACAGAAAAACTTGACACGTTACAATTCAAATGTAAGGAAAAAATAAAATTAGTAAAAACATAACAAATTAATACCATTATCAAGACGGATATGGAAGCACTAATAATCACAATCACTTCAACAGTCAAAACTATCCTCTGTAGCACGGATCTACTAAAAAAATACCTACAAAATTAATCAACATCAACAAAATTATTACAGATCTACTATAAAAAATACCTACAAATAAATCAACATCCAAAATCACAAAAATGGGGGACCCGAAAAATTGAGGTAAACGGCTACGAAAACTTCTGCTATGGCGACCACTAGAGAAATACCAAACTTGACTGGCATCCAAGATTTACCGAAATTAAGCCCAGATGCTCAGATTGCAAAAGTGCAACTTTGCGTTACTTTTAGAACTTTTAGATACTTGATTAGCTGAACTTTGCATCTGAAAATCTAGACAGCCAGAATCAGTTAAAAAAACTAGCCCTCAAAAGTCAAAAACCAACAGGCAGAATACGTTCCGAATTTTGCTACATAGCATGAAAAAGAGGTCAAGAAAAACCTTCTGACTTTAAAAAACAATAATACGATTTGTTAGAACGATTTTTGCATCTCTAAACGCAACTTTTAGACGAGCAGAATCCCTATTTGCTATCTATAAGGCGGAACCCAATAAGCAGGTGATGAAGACGAGATGGACTGGCATAATCTTCTCGACCGAGGGGGGGGGGCAGTGGTTAGGCGGGTCCTCTCTGAAACAAACAAAGCACAGGGGGTAAGGGGGGAAACGTGGGACCAGGGGGGTAAGTTGCTGCAGGGGTCCCAGGGAAAGACTTATATACGCCCGGATCATGATTGGCCTGAGATTAGGAAGGGGGGATGGGAGACCCCCCAAAATCGAGGGGCCACGGGGAGGGTCCACAAAATTCGGGCAAAATTTTAAAAAATGGCACTTTTTTGGGAATATTTTACAAAATTTCGCGAAATTTAGGATATTTTTGGTCGATCAGGGGTGAGGGACCCCAAAATTTGGCCGGACAGATCCCCCCCAAATTCTGACCCCGTTATATGTATGCTGAGAAGCGCAGCAAAATTACAAATTTAGCTGTAAATTTGCAAAGAAATAGCAAAACACTTGGTGGCATTCTAACTGGATTTGACCCCCAACTTTGTTCGCGCACAAAATTGTCGCATTTGACCGGGGGGGGGGGGCGGGGCGGGCAGCCTTTATTATTGAATAACTAAGGAACATCAGGAATGACAAAGCATGAACCGGGCTTTGTCGGTAAAGGTAGGGACGTGTAGGTTTACTGCTTCACGACCGTTTGCTAGCTTGCTATGAGTCAACTGATGGATTTCAGCAAAGCAAACTTATGCCTGATAGATACACGCTTAAAACAAAACTAAATTAAAAATTCCAAAACTTAAAGGAAAATTATTATTTGTACCTGCCAAATTACTTCCATTTACCTCCCTCAATAATATTGGAAAGTACTTGCATATTCCTCCCTAGTGACCTTTCCGTGACCTTTGTTAGTCTGTACTTAACTGATGTAGACGGTTCTTCTTGGCAACAAAAATTAGTATCATATTGTTGTACATACATTAGGGTGGGCAGGAGGGGCATGCTCGTCTTTACATTTGATATTTTTGAAACATTAGTTTTTTCCTGTTGGGCCACAGCCCAACTAGGAAAGCTGCTTCCAAAGCAAAGCAACAGCTACAGATTACAGAGAAACTTTACGAATGTAATTTCATCAGTAAACATGGAACTTCAATATGATTATTCTTCATTTAATAACTTCATAGCCTATTGCCCTGAGATTTTGCAGTTTATATGGCTGCAGAAGGAGACGCTTATTTTAGGTACTATGTAAAATACATAAGAGGGTAATCGCTGGCCCAACAGGTTTACGATGGCCTCTGGCCAATGTACTTAAAAATAAATGCTTGATCCTTACTGAAAACTTTTGCCGAAAACTTAGCTTGTTTAGGTCACTAGGGAGGAAATTGCAAGTACTCGAAAATATTATTGAGGGAGGAAGATGGAAGTAATTTGGCAGGTACGCAAAATTACTATCCAAATTAAATCGTCTTTCATTTCAAAACTTTTGGTAAGCTAAAATAAAAACGTAAGCGAAATACTGAAATCCATCACATGAACCAATATTGCATAAAACCTTCGAAATCAAAACAAAGGGAAACTTGAATTATATAAATAGATCTAATTTTCCTCCAATTATTTAATGCACATCTGTGTGGCCCAGACAATAAATAAAACACGGATTTAAAGGTCCCAAAATTACAAAAAAACTCCTACAGCTAGTGAGCTGTAGGCTGTAGCTATATAAGTGCTAAAGTTAGTATGATATACACAAGCAGGAATAAATACAGTGCACTTATATATACCTGTAAACGTGAGAACACTCCGATGCGATCCGCAAGCAACATCTAAGAAATCGGTCAAAACTGCAAAAAACAGTGCAGCAAGCAAAAAATTACACAAAATACTGAAAAGCCAAAGGGTAGGACCAAAAACTAGAAATCTGGTGAAAAAACGCTGCCCAATTTCTAATGTTTAATTAAATTTTTTCTCCAATATTATGAGACTATAAAGAGGTTTGACTTCGTCAAAATGAAAAAAAAGTATTTCATTTAGCATCAAATAGCCAAACGGGAAGTAAAACCAGAGGAGAGTTTTGACTGAGGTCACGGTCAAACTAAGCGACTAAATAATTTGTCAATTCACTAAAAAATAATACTTGAATAATAATTCATACAAACTAATATGCAGCATACATGGGAGAAACGTGTTACCCCCAACCCCGGCAAAATAATAAAATAGAAGTGCCGTGGAGGAGGGTCCCACATAATTGGTAATGGTCAAAAATGGCAGCTGTTTACGAAAATTTTTCAAAAATAGGGTATTTTGGGTCAATAAGGGACCCCCAAAATTTTTACCCCGTTCCACGTATGAACTGCATAATTCATAACTAATAGGCACTAATATGTAAGCCACAGCAGCACAGCAGATCCTTATATAGTTTACAAGGATGTCAGTTTAAATACTCAAGATTTAATTATACAACGAAGCCGGGGGTGAAGCTTTCCCCCCAGCCCTTAAAACATGGTTAGCTACTGTCTGCAGTGGCCTACTGAAAGCGTCTGCACAAAAGTCTGACCAAAAATTGCTGAGCCCTGAGACAAAACAGGTGGTGTGATTTCTCTGACTCGCTGTACTCTTGATGCTTGCAATTTGTTCTTTTCGTAATGAAATTGGGTGTTTCTTTTTGTCTCAGGGTCCAGCAATTTTTGGTCAGACTTTAGTTGTCAACTGTACGACAGCAACACACACATATACAACACCGGGAGATTAAGCGCAAGCAAAGGCAAAATACTAATTACACTGGGAACAGTCAAAACTAAAACCAAACTTCCAACAAACTCAGTAATTATTAAGATTTTTTTACAAAAACAGCAGCTTTGTACACAAGTTTGTACTATTTCAAAGTTCTCAGCACGGCTCAAAACTACGAAAGTTTACAAAAATAAAAAACATAGATACGCTGATTCCATACGACACAATACAAAAAATAATCCCAGTGTCTTATCAAAAACAGACTAAACGGATTAGTAATTTAATGGATTTTAAACATGAAAGTTGGGTAAAACTAATATCAGTGGTAGCATAAATGAACTAAGAAAAAAATCATAGTACAATTTAAATTGCTTCTAATGCTGCCTTATGTATATAAATTTTCGTTGAAATCTCGATTCTATTGCAAAAATTACTCCAAGTAAATAAATTTTTCATGTTTCTCACGATCAGCAAAATATTTGCCCGTCCAAATATATACTATATAAATCCATCTTTGTAACTTCTTCGGCCCTGGAAGAGAAAAAAATTAAAAATGAAATTAATCAAAATAATTTAATCCGTTTAATCCGATTTACAAAAAGCCACCGTCAGGAGTAAACAAAAATTGTCAGTTAGGGCCAGCCAGGCGAACCAAATGATGGATTCAAACAAATATATATTAAAATATTGTGTTGAAAAAGCTCGAATTCGATCGCGCATACACTATCGTTGTATTGTTAGTCGTGGGCGGAGCTAAGAAAGTAGGCGGAGCTAAGGAAAGAGGGTCGGAGCAAGCGGGACCCAATCAGCAGGCAGACAATATTATACTAATGGCTACCAAGATAATCTACAACACAAACAAAAATAAAAAATTAATTATAAATATAAACTACAATGAATTTACTATTTACAACTGTATCATGCGGGTGATTTACTATGGCTTGCACATGCGGGTGCGAATAACAACAAAATTGATTTAAAAATAATTAAATAAATAATTTAAAACCGAAATCTATATATACATGTATTCCCAATAAACACCTTGAATACATAAAAGCTACGACTATTTAAAATGCTTTGTTCATAAGATGCATTTAACGGATTAAAAGTAAATAAATTAGGCGCAAGAATATTATTGAGTTTTTCAAAGTTTCATATTTTTAAAGTTTTAAAATTGAGTAAACGGACTATAACCGCACCTAAACAATATATACAGTTCACATTCTAATTGTGTCGCAGTGCTGTTTCACACAACAGTTAAGCACGAAAAGTGCAGCAACCAAGCCGTATATATATACCGTACATATATATACTCTTGGTGCCGTTTTCATATTTGTAAAAAAGTCTGTGCATAAAGTTTCAATTTTAATCCGTTAACCAAAACATAAAAAACACAAAAAGGAAATAGAATCAAGTATCTACCCTTCTTTCCCTAACTTTCCCGCTATCGAAAACCCTGCCTAGAAGGTCAAAAACGAAAATAAATACAACCAAAAAAATTTAAATAACAAAAGATGATAAAAAGGTCGGAAAACCGAAAGGATTCCATGACCTCCACCCAGACTATTCCGCACCAAACATCACTTCAGCTTACCTAGCTGCCAGTTCTTGTTAAAATTCCTCCCATATTATTAAAAAAAATAAAATTACGTACATCATAATAAATTAAAATACATTAAATTTATCAATAAATAAGTAATTATTATATACATAACTGCAGTCCAAAGAGCGATATAAGTAGCTGCGTACATGAGATAACGAAACTTTGGCAAATGGGACGAAATTAAGGCGAGAAGTCACAAACATAAATGTTATAATAATTAAAAATTTAAATAATATCTTGTACATATATTTTAATTTGACTAATTATAGTTCATAAGCTGAAAATACTTTCAAAAAAAATTATCAAAATCATCTTCCAAACCCACTAAAAAATGTATATACTAAAAAAATGAGATCAACAGCAAAGAATTACGCAAGATCAAAAAATCTAAACTCTACAAGATCTATCTAGACCACTGCATAACTGAATGCAGACTGCTGCTAGCACTAGTGCTAAGGCTGGTAGGACTGTTGAGCCTGGAATAGCGACTAGCATGCAGCCGGCCCAGTCGGCGTCTAAATCGAACGATCAGAAACAGTGCTGTGACGAGGGCGGCCGATCCAAGCCACAGCACCAAACACATGCTGACATCGAATCGGTCGAAAACGGCCCAGACCGAAGGGGCGGCTGCGGAGAGGGGGGGTTTAGTTACCGGCAGATGAAGGCGACCCCGGGCCCCCCTGGCTGTCGCGTCCGGACCCCCATTGCTGCTGGGCACCCCCTGGATTCCTTCGCCGTAGTACTGCAGCAGGAAACGTAGCACTTGTTGGCGATGCCAACGTCGGGCCCCCTCCTCTGAGCGACAGCGGGGACAGAGGGCGGCGGGGGGGAACTGGAGTTTGGGGTGGAGGGGGTCCTCGGTCTCGTCGCCCGCCAGGCGCCGGTTGACCCGGTTGTGGGTCTCCCATAGCCACAGCACCATGTCTACTGGGGTCCGCGCCTACAACAGCACAGCACAGCACACTACGGCACAATCCCATACTCGGTGCCATACATGTAACGGGCTCCAAATTTGGCGGGCTCTCCGGCCAAATTTTGGAGTCCCTCCCTCCCCCCGGATCGACCAAAAATACCCTAAATTCTGCAAAATTTTGTAAAATAATCCCAAAAAAGTGCAAATTTTACTATTTTACTAAATTTTGCACAAATTTTCGGGAGCCTCCCCCCCCCCCGGGCCTCTAAATTTTGGTGGAGGGTCCGCCCCCCCCCCCTCATACATCTATCTATGCTTGGTGCACATGTACAGCTGAGGAAAATCTGGGGGAGAGCCGTGACGGGGGTGCTACGCGAATCTTTGCCCATTTAGGGGGGCGACAGCTGATCTGTGGGGGAGCGGAGTCAGGTTGAGGGGGGAGCATTCCCCCCATCGCCCATGTATGGTTGCAGGTATCAATCAATGGGTACACATTATACATACACATCAGTGTTGTTTTTGCGTCGAAAAGTGCGAAACGCCGCACTTTTTTTCTGAATTTTCGCACTTTTTTGGCCATGTGCGTCCCGTGACGCATTTTTTCGGCTGAGACTGAAAGCGTCATAGCTGATTTGGCCAAAAATTGCCGAAAATAGCACTTTCGTCGCGAAAATTTTGAAAAATTTTCCAAAATTGCGTCAAAACCATCAATCAAATTTGTAAAATTTTCTAATGTGTATAGCGTTTCAGCTTGATCTGTGTACAGCTACAACTGGTTTCAATGACAGTTTACAACCTATTATGATTAGTTATGATTAAGATTATGATTAATCGTGTCGAAGCATTCCAGTATGCCACACCCAGCAAGTTTCTTAAAAGCATCAATTAAGGCCAATAGGTATTTAGATGATTGCCGCGCTAGTATCAAAGTTTGGAATAGAAGAGTTCTCTTATATATATCTCTGCTGAAATTAGCTGCGTGTTCACAGTGTTAATAGTTCAGTTCCTGCCAACCTAATGTTATATCGAATAAAACATAAATTTCTAGATGCTGAGACACCACGGACAGGTCCATAGATATTTAAACTCCGCGACTCTCAGACATCAGAATTTATAAGTTTAAGCTCAGCTTTTATAAGTTTTCACACACTCTTAAATGGGCAAGGCAATGGCGTACCAAGGGAAGGGTAGATGGGCGGAACTGCCTACTGCCCCCCTCCCGAAATATTTTCCCAGTGAATTTTTACACATGGGTTCTCCCTTTTGCGTTTATTGCCTGGTCGAAAAAATTTTTCGATACGTTTCCAATTAATCAAATTTGGCCTAAAACTAAAAAAATTTTCCCAATTTTTTCCCGGGGGCTGGCACCCCAAGACCCCTGCAACTTCTGGCAACGTGATCTTCCATTTTCAATTCTCATTTTTGTGTTAATGTTGAAATTAGTGCATTTTAACCCATTACAAAAAATCAAAAAGCCATTCCTTCGAAATTTTTTTCGAGGTACGCCACGTCGCCACTATGTAGAAATGCAATTTTTTCAGAAAATTTTTTTAAAACCCTAAAATTTTAATTCAGGACGGCCAGTGCAATAATAAAGTGATTTTAACCTAAAACACGCGCTTAGATAGCATTATAACCGCTCTGTGCACTTTTTTTTCAAAATGACGCAAAAAAATTTGGGCATGTGCGTCAGACGACGCAAAATTTTTGACGAAAAAAAAACACTGCGATACACACTATAAACATACATAGTATAAACTTGCTACATCATACAAACTCATTCCCCTCGCAAGGTGGTCTCTGGAAAGAAAGACTCAAATTACGATGTACCAATGCGGTTTTGGTTTCGTGCCTGAAAATGACTCGATCAGCCCTCTAGCTTACTTCAATTACAACACAACCGAAACCCCCCACACACCTCCCCTGCAATGGTGCTGGCTTCCTGTCTGAAGTGATTGGCACAGTCTTCACAACCGAAGAAATTGAGCACATAGTCCCGGATGGCAAACAGCACTTCCTGCGGCTGGAAGTTGGTCGCTGAAATGCAGCACGCAGCACAATGCGACAAACCATATGAAGCTAGGCCATCAATAGTACTTAAGGAGAGAGGTTCCTATACCTATACCTATACCAAAGAAAAATCTAAAACTCGTGGTCATTCTTTTAAATTAGCTTATCCAAAATTTAATTTAGATATTAAAAAGTATTGGATCTCATATAGAGTCGCAGCACCATGGAACTCACTTCCTGAATTCATTGTAACTGCCACTTCTTTCAAAAAATTTAAATATTACCTAAATCTTTACAAAAGTAATCTTGTCCCTCTTTTGAAAGTTTATAAATTTTAGGTATGAATGAGTTTTCAAGTTTATGGTTAGCCTTGCTCACCTTGCTTCTATGAATTATATGCATTGTTTGATTTGTTTCCTACTTTTTTTTCTGTTTTGGCGTCCCAATCTGCGGTTTACGCTTATTATTTTTTGTTTCCTTGCTTTATATACGTGTCAGAATATTTAGTTGATTTTTTCCTGTTTTCTTTGCTTATATAATATGTACTTTATATTATAGACTGTTTTGCTTTGTCGTCGTATTAAATTTTCCCTGCTGATTCGCACGCTTTCAATCTGAAGTAAATCTTTCTTCATTATTTATACCTTCAGAGCGGTGAGCAGAATTTGAGCAAAATTTCAAAATCGTGATCATTTGCCCCGTATTTTGCCCAAAAAACCCTGCTATACACGCCTTGCACTCTAAAAAAGTAAAGTTTGTAATCAAACTTTAGCTATTTTAGCCCAAATTTTTGTCAACTATTGCTAACATCACGATTTCTGGTTGGAACAAGGTTAAAACAGCAGCTTATATTATACTTGGGGGAGAGGGTCAATCTACACTCGGCTCTGGGTCTAGGGGAGAGTGTCTCACCCAAGGGAGGAATAGGAGTTAAAATATATAATTGTCCAACAATACTTAAGAATCCTCCCCCCACCCGATATCAGACTCCAAAATTAAAATTCTGTGCATTCATAATTTCATATACATTATCATAGATACGTATATAAGTACCTATCACCTATATATACGTACAACATACACAATGCTTTTATATAAAACTAACACACTTATTATAGCTAGTTCACTTCAAGGCAGGAACGACTGCGTTTTATTTTGTATTCAGAAAAAAAAAACAACTGACACATTTTAAATCCAAATCGGTCACACTTTTGGACAAAAACTTTACAAAAAATAATCCAATTAGCTAGCAATATTACGTAAAATTTTCAAGTTCACAAATTCGACATCAACAAAACTTTCGCTAATCTTTTTTGAACTAAAAAAAACCATGTCACCAAATTCAGCACCTACATATTTTACTGCATAGTATTCAGTATTCATTATTCAAGCATATAAAGAGCCAAACATACTTTCTTTCCAGTTTTTATAGGTATTATTATATAGTTTTTTATTATATATTTACTAATTCTATCGCGTGACACAAAACTTATATATACTATAATACAACATAAACACACGTGTATATATATATATATATATATATATATATATATATAAAAAAAAAAAAAAAAAAAAAAAAAAAAATAAAAAAAAAAAAAAAAAAAAAAAAAAAAAAAAACAAAAAAAAAAAAAAAAAAAAAAAAAAAAAATATATAACCCCCCCCCCCCCCCCCCCCCCCCCCCCCCTGCATAATATACGTATTAAATCTGTGTTCGTATATATATAGTTTGGCTAAATATTATGTACTGTAAAAAATCTACGATGCGGCTCGGGCTCAGACTGAAATTCATTAGCCAATTCTTTAGCTAAGTTAGCTAATAAAAGACATAATAACAATGGGCATTATGCAATTGCTTTACGTATACAACAACAATAACGCTGCAAAGCCAACAAACTACGTTTCTGTCTTCGGTGAAAAGTACTTTAGCAGTGGCTGGTAAGATTAAAAATAGAAAAGCAAAAACTACTAAAAAAATATAACATCCTTTTGTAAATTCTGTACCTGTGCTTTACGTAATCGCACAAAAGCGTATTGTATACCCAATATCCCCCCTTAATCTGTACGGTAGTCTACTTGCAAGAATAACAGCTTTAAGTGCCACAATGTAGCATTTTATTGTCTGCTATAATCTAGTTTTTGACAAAGCAAAGCCGTAGACAAACAGTGCTAACGGTTCACCGGCCAGTCAGCTAGACTCGAACAATGCCAATTCACACGCCCTACTCCAAGCCAAGAATTGAATAATGACAAGAAACTAATACCTTAACAGTACATTACATACAAAGCATACATGCAAGGGCGTAGCCAGGGGGGAGGGGGGGTTGCGGGGGTCGCGATCCCCCACCCCCCCTTTTGGTCGAACCTGAAGAAACTGTACACAAGGGTCCCCCCTTTGGTTTTTATTACTCGGCCGAAAAAAATTTCCGATACGTCTCCAATTGACCAAATTTGGCCTAAAAATCAAAAAATTCTCATAGTTTTTTCCTGGGGGCTGCAACTTTGTGATTTACTATTCCTACTTATTATCTTTCATCAAAGCCAACGCATGTCTACAAGAGTACAACATTATGCTGAATTTCCTTGTGTAATACACTGTCTGAAGTGACGTTCCCATCTGTAGTTTTAATTTTCCTGTCGGAAAAATTTCTGGTACGTCTCCAATTGACCAAATTTTGCCCAATAATCAAAAAATCTCGAAATTTTTCCTAGGGACTGCCGCCACCAGACCCCCGCAACAGTGAGTTTAATTTAAATGACCAGATTTGCATTTGTTTATGTACACAACTTCATTAAAAAGTGCAAAAAATTGGTTTCAGGGGCTCACGCCACCAGACCCCGCAAAAGTGGGTTTTGCGCAAAAAAGTGGACAAGGTGCGACCCCCCCTTTTCAAAATCCTGACTACGCCCCTGCATGCACGTAACAGCACCAAAATTTTGGGTACCCCCCCCCCCCCTGGTGGCACCCCGCTCCCCTGCGTCAACTTATTTTTGACCCGCCCTTCCCAAAAATTTAGCAAAATGTAGCAAAGAAATAAAACGATGAAAAATCAAAATGACGCAACCTTTTATCTTTTTTGACCAAAAAACACCGATTTGGACAATTTTTGCGAAAATTTGGTAAAAATCACTTCAATTTTACAAAAAATGACGATTTTTTTCAAACTTTGGCCAAAACTTTACTCCCGCCGGGACCCTCCCCCCTCTTTTCCCCCTGGCGGGAGCCCCCCTCCCTCCCCCGAGAACGAATTTTGGGGCGTCTTCCCCCCCCCCCCCCCTACTACATGTATGCATACAAGTATACGTTAACGAGGGGGTCTATTCTGGGGGTCCTGTACCGACATTTTGGCTGCCCTTGTACCAAATCAGACAAAAAGTGACCGCCCACACCGTATTGCGTTCATAAACACCGCACACTTTATTTCGTATTTATACATATTACATACGTACTTATAGCTATATTAGCTATATTCGTAGGTATTTATGCCTTACTTATCGGGCATTAAAGTTTTGTGAAATATGTAGTCCTGAGAAAAAACGCACCTGCTGGCTGCTACTGAACAAAGATTAAGTCTTTCTAAGTCTGTCCGCTGTTTTTCAAAGTCCAATACCGGGCTTAAAGCGTTCGGCAAACAATGAATGTTTTGGTATCCACAAAAAACTGGTCACCCACAGTAAATTAGTCTAGAACAGGTGTGTGGGGCAAAAAACTTTTCAAGCAAATAATGCAATATAAACGCTGCAGAGAATTTAACGGGCGTCATTGAAAATATACCAATATATAAATCAATTAATGTGTCATGTGATAAATATAATATTATGTATTTTTAAATATAGAGTTGAAGATACTATTATATAAATATAATATGTATTTTTAAACATAGAGTTGAAACCCGTAATACATTTAGGTCCGTTTTTCAAGTTTAGGCAAAAGCTAAGGGTGTGGCAACTGAATAACCCCACCGTACGATGGCATAGAACAATCAAACCATATTTATATACGTAAGCATGTATATATGAAATGCATATATAAAGCTTTCGCATGAGCTACATATACTGTAATCTAATTTCGCTATATACACACATATATTTGTGAAAAATATAATATCCACACACCGCGAATAGACTATTGTCAAAATTCACAATTCGCATGATGCTCCCAGAAACAACTACTTAAATAAACCGCCCTACTTGTGAGCAGAGAATTGCACAACTACAAACCGTGTGCAAGAAAAAACATCAATGGTCTGTTTTTATGAATCGAAGTTTACAAAACTTTAGCAACACTAACAGTGTTCCTAAAAAACTTCCAAAGCTACTTGATAGGTGTTGCAAAACACTCACAAAGCACGTGTCAAATTAAAAAACGATACGAACGGTGGACTGCACCAAATCGGATTAACTGACGATTAGCTTAAACCGATTTAGCTCAGGCTTAAATTCCGTAAATCGGTTTAAGTCCGCTGCACTAGTGAGGATTAGCGCAGTTGGCCTTAAGTTTTAGTTGAAAACTGGAGTTTAGCTGAGATTTAACTGGAGATTAGCTCCACGCTGCCTATCGTTTTCACTTGTACAAGACTACAGTCTTACCATAAACTGCTGAACCTTCAGACAAAACAAGTGACGTGATTATAGTGATTACTCGCTGTACTCTTGATTCTTGCAATTCGTTCTTTTCGCAATGAAATCGCGTGTATCTTTTTTGTCTCAGAATCCAGCATGTTTTGGTCAGACTTTAGAAAGTCTATCATATACTCTAGATATATACTGTCAACCCCACACACTTGTGCTATCCATTTTGTAGGCTTGAACAGTGAGCGAATGGAACAGAAGCCAGAGACTGCAGGGGTAGCCGCGGAGGGTGGAAGTGGAGCCTTGGCACGTGAGCCACTCGGAGTCCTCGGGGAACGGCTGGCCGTACATGTGCTCAAACAACAACAATAACATTTTACTAATATCAAGAGTACATAATAGTGTCACAATCTTTCAGAAGGAGAGTGAGACACTCTCCTACCTGCAGGTGTTCTAGCGCTCGTCCTTTAAGGACTAACCCTTTAAGTTTTCATAAGCAGGTATGCGCCGAAACAGCTAGTTGATTCTCTGCGTAACTCACATTAGTACATAACCGCTGATATTTGATAAGCATATTAACAAAGTGATAAACAAATGCACAACTTCTACTGTCTACAAGGGGCTCTTCAATAGCACAATAAAAAAATCTCCTCAATGTACAATAAATTGTGGGGGTACTGTACCGAAATTCACATATAAACTGTGGGGGTACTGTGCCCAAATTCACACATAAACTGTGGGGGTACTGTGCCCAAATTCACATATAAATTGTGGGGATACTGTGCCCAACCAAATTCACATATAAATTGTGGGGGTACTGTGCCCAAATTCACATATAAATTGTGGGGATATATACTGTGCCCAAATTCACATATAAATTGTGGGGGTACTGTGCCCAAATTCACATAAAATTCAAATTTTGCAGACCCTCCGCCCCTTGATCGACCAAAAATTAAACCAAGAAATTTGTACAAACTTCCAAAACAGTGCTCTTTTTTACTAAATTTTGCCTAATTTTCGATACCTCCTCCCCCGCCCCTAGATTTGTGGGAGTCCCCCACTCCCCACCCCCCTCCATACACGTATGCTCCGGTTTTAACCGGTGAACGGCATTACCTGCAACTGTCTAAGTCGATTAAGCCAGTCTTCGCCGGAGACGGAGCCAGACTGTTTGTCCAGCCAGCGACTCAGCCCGAACAGCACTCGACGCGGCAACTCCGAGCCGGGCAAGTACTGAAACACACGCACACACTCGGGGTCACTCTCCCAACTTTCTAATTATCTAATAATATCTAATCTAATCTTCATCTAATCAAATCTAATAGTCATTCTAGACGCTGTTGATACATCTGGATTATTGAAACAGAACCAAAGTCTGACCAAAAATTGATGGTCCCTGAGACAACAAGAAACAAAAGGTTTCATTACAAAACGAACTGAATTTTTTACATCAAGAGTACAGCGAGTAGTCACAAAAATGACGCCACCTGGTTTCTATCAGAGTTGAGCAATTTTTGGCCAGACATTAGGTTATAACACATTCTGACTTACATATTAATAGCTACAAGAAATACACACGGAATAAAAAAACACTATCAAAATCAGCACATTAATGCAACACAAATCTGGGACCATACTCGCGCCAGAATGGGAATAAACTTTCGCAGCGCCTTCAATTCAGCACCGTGGATTTGCTGCTTGGAGCCAATTTCCTGATGCAGCATATAACTGACGCCTGACAGCAAATCTTGCATGTGAACACGGAAGGCTGGATTGCGGTCAGCCCTGAAAACAAAATGCAGTACTCTCGTCACCTCAGGAAACCATTTCTACTCTCTTCACTAACTACTCTGTTGAATACATGTTTTCGATATCTATATGTATCTAATCTTTACTAATGCATTGCATGAGGGGGCGGGGGGACCCCTGCAAAATCGAGGGGCTGCGAGGGGGGGTCCCGAAACAGTGGGCAAAGTTTAGTAAAAATAGCACTTCTTGCACACATGCACTCACACGGAACGAATAATTAATGTGGAGGGTCTTTTGGACTGCGTCGTACTCTTTGTTCAATTCTAACTACTCCTCGGCCAAAGTAGAATATTGGCTGTGTTTTAGCAGAAAATATAGTTTCTGTGACAAATTAGGCCAATCGCATACATTGGAAAAAAATCGTCACCATGTCAATTTTTTAGAGTCTACAATATTATCAATTTTGTTTGCCCTAGTGCCTAGGCTCTAGCTTTGTCTTTCCTAATACCAAAATCAAAAATTCAACCTGATATATGTCTCTGATTCCACCCCACCATTACACATAAATGTGTTAAACTGCGCTAGTACCCCTTCACGGATGTAGTCACTTTAGAGGTGACACCCCATACCACTTGACATCCTTATACAACGGACATGGGCATCACAGCCCACGCCTTCAGATGTCAAAAATGTTACCATTGTTAAGTACGATAGGCCCCCTCCCTCCCCTAGAGTACTTAAAGGTGTTTACGACAGCGGCATCATCGGCAAAGTAGCTTAAGTGGTTAGAGCGCTGGTCTGCAGATCCAGAGACGAGTGGTTAGAATCTCTCCATGGGTCATTCTGGTGATGATGCTGTCTTTCTTTCACCACACCACAGCCACAATAATACCCATTGGCTTACGCATAGGTGGTGAGAGCCATGGTGGTGGTGGAGAGGGTGCTGGGTCCTCGCGTGGTGCTGGCGATCAGGTGCAGGTTGCTCAGGGCCTCCTCCACCAGCTCCTGACGTCCGCCCAGGGCTGTTCTAAAAACAATGCATATATACTGTGTGTGTGTATGTGTGTGATGTATGCATACATGTATGAGGGGGCAATGGGCGGCACCCCCCCCCCCCCGAAATCGACGTGCCGGGGGAGGGTTAAAAAATTTTGGCAAAATTTAGTAAAAAATTCACTTTTTTGAGAAAATATTGGAAAAATCGGGTATTTTTGGTCGAACAAGGGTTAGGGTTTGGCCCAAAATTTGGCCGGAGAAGCCTCAAATTTAGACCCCGTTATATGTATGTATGTAAGTGTGCATGCGTGTGTATCACTAGCACGCATGGGCCAAGGGTTGGGTTGGGGGGACGTGCCCCCGTCACCCAGGCGGAACGTCTCAGAATCTGACGGACCCGAACCCAACCCTTGGCCTTGGCGAAGTCGTTTGGGGGAGGGCTGGGGACGTTACGAGATATATCCGGAAGGTAGGCCGGGCCGACCCCCCAGTGAACTTGCCCCTGGGCCGTCGGGCGTAGGGTGCACACTGCACAAAGAAGAAGATGTGTTATTTTGTCCGCTCCACCCACGCCCATGTCTCACGCTCAGCACTAAAGTCTGTCCAACAATTAATGCTGGACCTTGAGAGAAAACGAACCACGTAATTTATTTAATAAATAATTACAAAAGCACTGTGATTTCAATAGATCAAGCGTACAGCAACTGGTTGCAAAAATCGCGCCATTTGGTATCATCTCGGGGTTCAGTAATTTTTAATCAGACAATACTTTAGGGCTCAGAATAATATTACACTGCAACACTGTGATGCCGCTTAAGCATGCAAGCAAGCAAGAATATATTATACAAGTCATCAGTCACAGCTGTGGTTGTGTGTGTGCAGCCGGCTAAGCTACCGATTACATGCACCTAATCTGAATAGCCATAATGTTTAGTTTGATTACTTCTCAAAATTATCACGCATATTTTATTTATCTATACACTAATTTAGCTGTCACAATCATCGTAGACACAACGTTCTCCAGTTTCTAAACACAATACCGTATGCAGTGACAAAAATATTATCCAGTCCCAAATAACTGTGGTATGTATGTACTGGGATTCTTGCACAGGTGCCTAAAGCTTCAATTAAAAACTGTGCCTAAAGCTTCAACTATAGAGACCAACTTTGTGCAGTAAACAACTTGTCTACCATATTGTCCAGTCAACAATAACTGAATGACATGTGTGTAGGTGTGGTATGTACTATTCCTGCACCCTTTTCACTAACAGCGTCTGTAGTCTGTACCCACTTAGTCCGATAGACAGGCTCCTGGCTGACAGCTCGGGTGTAGAGCAAAAGTCCGGGCGAGTGGTCGACGGCCGTGGTCTGGGCCAGCTGGCTGTCTGGGGAGACCACGAAGGCGGCCACGTTCTCTGACTCGCCCAGATCCAGCACAGCCTAGACAAACACAAGACGCTCTATGCCATCGCGTAAGCACAGTTCATTTACTTGTCCTTCTTGTCCCTAAGCAACTCCAAGGGCCAATTCCTAACATGGATTAAACCGATCAGATTCAATTTTGTTTGCCTAATAACTTATCTCGATGTTGAGGTAGACTTAAAAAATGCTGTGTACAAGCGGGAGGTGCTACAAATAATATTGCTACCGCGAATTTCGTATAAATTCATAAACGATATCATGAGTTTTTAGCAAAAAAATTTTAATCTAATCCATTTAATTTAGGAATTGGCCCTATACAGGCGTTTTTTAGTGTTCAGAGTCCAGCTAGCCACTGTTGCCCAAAAAAAAGTTGGAATCAAGTTTTTCAACGAAACCATTGGAAGTATATATATACATACTAAACGAAAACGATTCTGTCAATGCTTCACAATGGCTTAACAAAGGTTATTGTCCCTGGCCCCATGTTCTTAAGTACAAGTATGAACCAGACTTTACTGAGGGGCTGTTCACAAATTCGGATTAACTGGATTAGATTAACTGAATTAACTACAATAACTCAACATAGAATTTTGGTATCTTTACAAGAATTTGCACGTTTATCCACTTGACACAAAGGAGCAGCTGTATCTAAATCGAAAAAGGAGTCATGCTTCTGTGCTGAGTTATTCCAGTTAATTCAGTTAATCTAATCCTGTTAATCAGAATTTGTGAATAGCCCCCCAGAGCCAACTCAGCTAAAAAGCCTGCCCAAGTCACCTGTGCGGCCACATGGTCGTGTAGCCCCGGCTTGGCCACAATCAGCGCCATGTGCTCCGCCCCACCCGCCTTGCTCCACAACTCTGCCACCGAGCTGAAAAAACAATGCAAAAACACACTTGCCGTTTTTTGTGTTCAACACAGTTTTGCGATATATACCACTAGTCCAGCCTAGTCTCTTACAGTAATCTTACTGCTACTGATTATTGTAGTTTAGTTGTAAGTAAGAAATTAGGTGATCAATTGCTAATAAATATAGCTCTAAAAGGTATGTTTATACTTCATTTAAGCAAGGCCATCATCATATATCAGCCACTGTTCGGTAAAATCGGTGCCAAATTTGTAGCAAAGTGACGGACATAGGACGTGGGCATTATATATATAAACTTACTCACCCCATTTTCCAATATTTAACAGCAACATTAAACTAAATATTATCGCCAATATTATCTTCACAGTTGTCAGAGACAATCGAGTATATACATCTTATTCCAAAACGCATTCCTGATTGGCTCAAGGATATCTATATATACTAATCCAGCTGTGCGCCAGTGACCTTTGCTTCGGCTGCAAGAGCAGATCTGGCCATCCCGGCGGGTGTTGTCGCTCGGCGTCACGCATCAGCAGTCGCACGTATCCATTCACCAGATCCTCAGCGTCTGCCCGCGACCCCTCATAGTCCTGCACTTCGCTCGCATTGCTTGTTTGAAATGGCACATACTGAAAATGGGGGGGGCCAAGAGAAGCAAACATGTAACGAGGTCTCGCCAGATAAATTCTGAAGACCGTTAACTAACGTTTAATCGACCAAAAAACATCCCAAAATACGGACGACAAAATATAAATATATATAAAATATACATATATAAAACGGAATGCATTTTCGTGAACTCAAACTGTCAAAAACGATCAACAATAGCTTTGGCCAGTGCGTCTGTGTTTTGCCTAAAAAATTGTTATTGTGAACGTTATCTTCAGCAAGCCAAAGCACAACACACCAACCTTGAGCGATGGATAAGCATCTACGTTGTGCTCCCGGCACACAGCAGTGTTCTGTTCGTCGGCACAGTTGACCACGGCAACCTTGGCTATTTTATTCCATTCTGAAAATATATAAACAGCAGTCAACTGCAGCGTACCCAGGGGGCCAGGTTCCCCCCCCCTCGAATAAAAAATTTGGGCAGCACCCCCCCCCCCCCCCCGGTAGACACGAAAAATTTTTTGGGCAAACAAGGCACGTTGGCCGGACCCTCCCTCAACTTGATCCTGGCTACGCTACTGAGCGTAGCACAAATGGTAAAAAACTATGGGCCTTATCCAAAACTGGATTTAACGGATTTTTAAATTAATTTTGCTAATAGCACATCACAAAATGAAAATAAATAAATGAAAAATGAAAACTGACATTTCGCTCTACAGTCTACATGTCTTATATACATTATCTCGGTGTGTGCGCAGTTTCAGTAAGCTTTAACTGACGCTGCGTTATTGACGAAATAAAGTTAAATCTAATCCGATAAATCCAATTTTGGATAAGACCCTAGGAGAACCATTTGGCGAATTTGCCCTCCACCCCCCCCCCCCCAACCTAAGCGCATTGGTTGGTTTTCACCCAAACGCCAAGAGTTCATGTTTTATTCACCCATACAATGCATAGAAAGTGGCTGACGAATAATTTTATTACCTATTATGTACAGCCATCTAACAAATATTTAGACAAATTGTGTTGGCTTGTGTTCGTTAGACAAAGCAAAACCAAAAGAAACTTGTATAAATCTGCTTCAACTCCTCAAAACAAAAAGACTCAACATTCAATATAACACACGCCACACTGAATGCGAGCCAGAATGCATTACGCAAACATATATACCATGCCAAAAACGTTTACTATATATCCCATGTGTCGCGAATATATACCCTTCCTCCAGCCACACCAGACTTACTCTGCACATCCTTCGCAAAGGCAGACCAGATGGGCTTGAACCGCCGACAGTGGCCACACCAGCTGGCATAGAATTCCAAGAAAAAGGCCGTTGGCTTGTCATATATCTGGTCGTCAAAAGTGCTGGTGGTCAGTTGCAAAATTGGCTCATCCGCGTCGTACAGTGATTTGGGAACTTCGTCGCTGCTACTCTCCGCTGCAGAGCGCGTCGGTAAAAGTAGCAGGAAAAACAAACTGACATTTAACACAATTTTCATTTTCCAATACTGCTATGCGCTTTGGTGCCCTGAAATTAGAGACAGGACACGTACAGTCTGCGGGGAAAAACCCCCATTTCTTATTCTTGAGACAAAAAAGTACCCCAGTTCCGGAATTTAGGTATGTGATGTACATGTATATAAGTGCAAAAGTTTGGGGTTATATAAATGCAGTTGGGGAGGAAAACAGTGGACCTATTTTTTTGAGTAGAGCACCTTGGGAGAAGCATTTTTGCTTCAAGAACCCCTGTATATATATTTCATTTTTTGGATTTTCTGAGATCTCCGAATATGACCCCCCGAAATCTGAACCCTCAGTGAGCGACGTTTCCGCAAGTTTTTCGGAAACCCGTGTTTTCTCCGTTCTAAATGTGTTGAAAATTTGAAATGGAGTCAGAATAATGTTTACAACTTTTAAGAATCAAAACACAGGCCCGTTGACCCCGTTCCATCCAAAATTGGATCACTGATTATATACTGATGGTGTTTATGCATCGCAAAAATAACAGTAATGGTAAAATTTTACTGATTAATCAGTAATCAGTGTTTCATGCCAGTGGCGTAGCCAGGGGGGGGCCAGGGGGCCCGGGCCCCCCCTCAGCGATTTTGGCCCCCCCTCAGCGTATTTCCAATATTTCCAATATATCCGCCTCCAATTGACCAAATTTAGCCTAAAATTAAAAAATTTCTCAAAATTTTTCTGGGGGCTGCCGCCCCCAGACCCCTGCAACTCCGTAGTTTATTCGGTTCCTTGTTATGATCTTTTATTATTAAAACCTTGTATGTGTGAGAGCATTATGCAGCACCTACTTTTGCAGCAGTTCGTTCGCTACGCTTGCTGATGTGACGGGTCAGACTGAAGCGGGGGGGAGAAATTATTTTCGATTCTAATTCGCATCCTACCCCATCTTTTAATAAAAATATGAAACCCCCATCGTCAGCCATGCCCCCAATCTGATCTCTAGCCCCCAAAATAGCTGTCGCCCCTTTTAATAAAAATCTGAAGTGAAATTTTTGGTGTTAAAACCCTTAGGGGTCGAATAAGTCGGAAAAACGGCATTTTTTCGACTAATGATCGGGAGTCCCCCTATACCCCCAAACCTATGGAGGGTCAAAATTGAACGCTCTTTCGAATAGGCTAGGTTAGAAGTTTGTAGGATGTAAGCTTTAGCTGGAAATCAAACTTTGTCAAAAAATTAAACTTTACATGAAATTTTTTGCGCAAAATTGGTTTTAAGCAAAAATACTGAATCAAATTAAGACCTGCTGCTACCATTGAAAGAGCAACTTCTAAGCTACTGATGGCTGAAAAAATTTTGTAAATCGGTTCAGGCTTTGAAAAGTTACAAAACTTTTTCTGAAGCTACCCGAGCCAGGCTGACTGAAGCGTTACAGCACAGGTAAGGTACAGTGCAAATTTCGGGCCATAGCTGGGAATTTTTTTTAAATATGGAGCTGATTGGTGTACGTTAGTGCAGCAAATTTATTTTTGATGCTTATTAGCAGGTTTTCCCATAAAATTAGGCCTCAGGCTTAGGCTTAGTGCTTAGGCTTAGTGCTTAGGTTAGGCTTAGGCTTAGTGCTTAGGCTGAGGCTTAGTGCTTAGGCTCAGGCTTAGTAGGTGGGTCAGAAAAGGCTTAGTCTTAGCTGTTTGCATCAAATCAAAGGACACTTGCTACTGTGGAATCGTAAATAAAGCTGCACTTTTAAACCGAAACTGACTGTCAGTCCCAGCTTGCTGCTGCGCATCAGTGACGTTTGTAAATCGTATTTATGGGATTCGCTTTCAGTTAAAATCGCTACTTATGCCTAATGATGCTTAATTTTATATGAAAATGTAATTAATTTATTGTATACGCGAAAAGAATCTAAAAATTTTGATATACAAGCTCAATTTAACTATGTATATTTCGCCTCTTCAGTTGGCAAAATTACTATTTTTAGTATAAATGAGCTAAATATGTTGCTAAGAGAGCTGTATTAAATATATTATTATGTGTTATTTTATGACAATCAAACTTCAGGCTGATATTACGACTGTATTGGTCATAATTTTCGACGATTAGCCCTAATACATATGTCGAAAAACGATGAATTTGGACAAAAATTGAATTTTTTCGAATAGGTATAAATCAACGTTTTTTCGCTTGGAAAGTGCTAAAAATGAACTCAGCGCATGCGAAAACCTATAAAAACGTGTTTTCACGGTGAAAAAATGTCAGTTTGAATTTCTCCCCCCCCGCCTCAGTTGCGCCGATGTGACGGTCTTACCGGCCTTTGGTTTTAAATGCCTCGCCAGCCTGGGGCCGTATTCTCAAAATTACCTGCAGGTAAAGTTAGGCTAACTTTACCCACAGGTAAGGTGAAGGTAAAGTGAATTCTGTAGGTAAAGGTAAAGTTAAAATTGAAAACAAGGTTAACATCGACGGTTGAGGTTCAAAATTTGCACAATACATTAACTTTAGCTGCGGAATTGCGGAACAAGATAAAGTCCTTTACTGGCCCGAATATTAAAGTTAACCATTGCTATCACGCTGGCTTTAGTCATTGTCTGAGAATACGAGTTTACGTTCACCTTACCTGTGGGTAAAGTTAGCCTAACTTTACCTGCAGGTAATTTTGAGAATACGGCCCCAGAATTTCCGATACATCTGATTTTGGTTTCTGAGCTCTATTTTTTGAAAATTTAAAAGTATATATTATTTTTTGACAGTTATATATATGCTGTTATATATATGTACGTGTAAGCATACATGTAACAGCACCGAAATTTTGGGTACCCCTCCGCCGCTTGGTGGGACCCCCCCCTCCCCTGCGTCAACTCATTTTGACCCCCCTCCCTCGCTCTCTCCCCAAATGACGCAATTTTTACCTTTTTTGACCAAAAAACAACGATATTGACAATTTTTGGCCAAAATTTCGGTAAACATCGCTTGAATTTTACGAAAAAATGAGAATTTTTTCTAATTTTGGCTAAAATTTTACTACCGCCTGGACCCTCCCCCCTCTTTCCCCCCCCCCCTGACGGGAACCCCCCTCCGTCCCCCGGGACCGAATTTTGGGGGGGAGGGTCTTCCCCCCCATCCCCCCAACTAACATGTATGCGTGTAAGTTTTTGCAGTAGGGATTCACAAAATGGCATATCCATTAGGATTAGGAAAAAATAGAAACTGTTGCTGAAATAGCTTTTTCACTGCAAATTTTATTTCATAATTTTAAAAAAGCGCTAGCTTCTGGGCGCTACCGCCCCCAGACCCCCGCGATCATTCTATTTTTTGGCCAAGTGCCGCTTGAAATGAAGTTTTCAATGCAAATTTTATTTCAGAATTTAAAAAAAGCGCTAGCTTCTGGGGGCTGCCGCCCCCAGACCCCCGCGATCATTCTATTTTGGCCAAGTGCCGCTTGACATTAAGTTTTGAATGCAACCCCAGACTAGCGAACGACCGGAGGTAAAATTTTGCCGGAGCCGGAGCCGGAGCCGGATATAAAATGCCGGAGCCGGAGCCGGAGCCGGAGGCAGTGTTTTTTTAAAAATTTCAATTAGTATGTTGACAGTGATTGACCAAATTTTTTGTAATTTTTTTAGAAACAGCATTCTTCAATTTATCAACAATCCCGCCCCATTTGTATATATTCAAATCAAATGTCTTTACTCTTTACACACCTATCCAACCAGAAGTTGGCCACTGGTCACTGAGATCTCACAGTTTTTCATCAACATTGATAAAAGTCAAAAATTTTGTCACACTGACCAGTATGGCATTCTGATGCCAAAGGCGTAGTCAGGAGGTGGTTCAGAGGGTCCGTCTGAGCCCCCCCTTTTAGTCGAACCTTAGGAAATTGTCAACAAGGGTATCCCCAAAAAGTAGATAAATTCGGAAATGATTGCACTTTGCAGAAGATACACTGCTGTTAATGTCTGGGGGTACCGCCCCCCGGCCCCTACTCCTGTCATCTACGCTTGTATCAGCGGCGCAGCCAGGAAAGAATTTGATTTTGAAGAAATCACTTTTTGATTTTGTTGTAGTAGGCTTAAAATGAAGTTTTCGCTATTTTAACACAAAAAATTGCGAGATAGCAGCGCATACAAATTGTGCAAACATTGCACTAATTTTGACCTGCGGAAAACATCAAAGCTAAATGTCGAATGCGCATTAAGTCACGTAGCTTGAAAGGTACATAATGGTAGAGAGGGGTGGTCGCCTACATTAGCAACCGGCAATAATTTATAAGCATTGTAATTGACTAATCGCTTCGTTAACCTTGTCTTTTTTCTCAAAATTTAAACTTTTTGTCAAAGTTTCAACAATGAAAAATTCTCCGGCTCCGGCACTTTTTTTGCCGGAGCCGGAGGCTCAAATCCGGCCGGAGCCGGAGCCGGAGCCTCCGGTCGATCGCTACGCCCAGACCCCCGCGATCACTCTACTTTCTTGGCCAAGTGTGGCTTGAAATTAAGTTTTCAATGCAAATTTTATTTCAAAATTTTAAAAAAGCGCTTGCTTTTGGGGGCTGATGCCCCCAGACCCCCGCGTTCATTCTACTTTCTTGGCCAAGTGTGGCTTGAATGAAATTTTCAATGCAAATTTTAAAAAAAGCGCTAGCTGAGACTTAGACCCATATATATCTGGGCCCCCCCTCAGCAAAATCCTGGCTACGCTACTGTTTCATGCAACAGGGCCCAGGGCCTTTGATTTTTCAGGGGTGAAGTGGGAGATTTTAAACTGCTTGTAAACCTTCAGAGTCCATGAAAAACGTTTAAAAAAAGAAGGCTCAAGGTGCGATAAGACGCCGCACAGTACAGTGTGTCAGAATTTAGTCTTGACTCTTGACAGCAAAAAAAGTTTTAAGCGTCCTTGAAAAATTAGCACAAGTATATAATGGCCCGTATTCACATACTAAGTGTAACGCTTAAAGTTAGTGTTTACACTAAGTGTTAGCGCTTATAAGCGCTAAGTGTTATTCACATACTTAGTGTTTATTAAAGCGCTTAGCAAACACTAACGCTTAACTTAGCGTATCAATTTTGTATTCACATACTTAAAATTTAGTGTTTGGCTTAGAATTAAGCGCTTAAGTTTAGGGACCTCGGGAGCTCCCTAAGCGCTAAGCGCTTAGTTAGTGGATGGTGTGGGGTAGGGGTGGGGAGAGTGGGGGAGGTTCTTGGCCGCCATGGGAAGGAAATTTAGGATATATTAGTAACATTTTCCGACCAATTCGATCCATTTTGCTCGTTTAATCGCCAAAAATAAAAAATGCACTTTGTTGTCCAAATTCGTTTTTTTACATTTTTGAGTAGAGCATCTTAATCGAAGTAATTTTTCTTCAAGAACTTCTATTTGAAAATTTATATTTTTCATGATATGCCCCCTGAAACATGCAGAGCTGATTTTGCATTTTTCAGGAATCCACCTGCTGAAAACATTTTTTACAAATGTATAGTTCGAGAAAAATATATATTATTAATAAGAACTAGTAATTTAAATAAATCTATAATCGGATTTATAAATACCAGATGGAAATGCGGATAAATAACGAATTCCGGATCCACATCAAGCAGGGAGCGCACTTCAAGCCAAAGCCAAAACTAAGCACAAAAGTTGCTAAACGCTAAGTTTAGTATAACACTAATTTTTAAGCGTTTATTTTGTGAATAACAGTTTAGTACAAATTAAGCGCTAACACTTAGCAAACGCTTAGCGTTAGTATGTGAATAACTCTTAGTATGTGAATACGGGCCAGCATCTGCATTAGCTAACATACAGCTTTCATGTTTTCAGTTTGAAGCTGGGTTTTTTTGGGACAAAACGTTAGCATTGGCGAAAATTTTTGAGAGTTTGCTAAAACTTTTTTGGTCGTTTTAGCCAATTTGCTAAAAGAAATCCGGTAGAAAATTTGCTGATTAACTCTCCAATTCACAAAATTTTGTCCAAAATTCAAAAAATTTTCCTATGCGTCCCCAATTGACCGATTTTTGTCATTAAGCCCATCCTTGCAATAAGGATTTATATAAGGATAAGGAAGCACAATAAACACACATCTGCAATACAAGTTTCAGGTAACACAGTCACCCAGCTAAGTTGTATATATGTTTCTGTCACAGATCACGTTCGGTGAGAACATTCAGATCCGTCAGACGTGTGTAGTTCGGAATAAATCAAAACAGTTTAGGCTTCGCGCTGGGAACTGCTACATACAATGCCAATCCCAGGCACTTGCTGGTTCATGATGGTTAGGTTACTTCACTGAATTAAGGTGGCGCTCCTGAAATGTGACTTTTCAAAAAACGACAGTTTGAGGCCAATTTTAGATTTTAACTTTTTTCGTTGAGCCAATTTTTTAAAATAGCAAGCCGAAAATTTGCGTTTGTATTCACACTCACTATATTTCTGTCTCATGCAGAAAGTATTGCGTTAGTTCACAAAAAAATTATACCACACTCAATAAAACACCATAAAATTTTTAATTACGTTTCAGTAAAACTCAACTGCTAGTGTTTTTCAGCCTTTCAAATTCATTACATACGTGTAAATCCACTGGCTTGTGAAGGCATTTCCGTGAAAATCTATTTTTCTTGACGAAATTTGCTCAAAAATGTTCAAAAAAATTTTATGTGATATGTACATCAAATTGAAGGAAATTCACTTCTGATCAACTTTTGTTCTTACGATGCATGTTTATTTTTGCGCGTTTTCAAAATAATGGCCGAAACCCACCTTTCAGGAGTGCCACCTTAAAACACAACAATAAACAAAAGCAGAACGAAGTTTAATTTGGCATTGGCTATTGGCATCACTTCCGACTTTGAAGTGTGTGCTTCGATCAAATCACTAATATTTCAAAACTACATTCAGGGCCCAAATAAGATCAGTTTGACACCTGGGAAGTAGCAGTTACTTAAGAATAAACACAGCCCGCACTGGCACATCAGAATTTGCACTCTAATTTTCATGTTACTTTCAACTTCGGCATTTTTTCGCTACGTGACCGCATACAAATACGTACACTAAGGGGGTGACGGCGGCGGGCAAATGGGGGAAATTCCCCCTGCTTCCTCCCACGAAATTTCTGCTTTGTGAATTTTTACCCATTGATATTATTGCCCGCCTAAAAAAATTTCCGATACGTCTCCAGTCAACCAAATTTATTTTAAAAATAAAAAATCCGCTGAAAGTTTTCCTGGGCAGTGGCGTATTTAGGGGGGGGGGGGGCTGGGTGGGCTGCAGCCGCCCCCCTCCCTTAGCGATTTGAGTCCCCCCTTAAAGGGTCGCAGCCCCCCCCCTTTACGAAAATTCAAAAGCTGACAAAAGTGTTTCTGATACCTCCACAAATGACAAATTCTACCTTCAAAGTCCAAAAAAACCTCCAAATATATATTGGTTGTTCGCTATCTTGTTGTCATTTTTCTGGCGCTCAAAAATAGTTTTGTTCTTTGTGCATGCCTATGTATATGCTTGGTCTCGGCTCGGCTCGGCTTAGATACCTTTTTTCTTTGTGTATGGCGATATATATGCCAGGTCTATTATAATATGCTGGGTTAATTGATCGATGTCTCCCATGTTTGTATAGTCAGATAGGATAAAAAATACAAAATTAAATACAAAGTACAATATTTTTGCTTTGCTGCATATATGTTTATATTCTTTTGCATACATGATATTTTTTGCTATTTTTTCACTTTTTGTTAATTTTAGTTTTTGAAGCATATTACACCAATCTGCACTTCTGCAGTGGCGTGGCCACAAAAAATTTTGGGGGGATGACTTTTCTTTTTTTAAAACTAGTTAAATATGCATTTAATTGCTATTTTAACGCTAAAAACGACACAATATATTAGCAATTTTCGGCGAATTTATAGTTTCTGTATAATAAAATTCGCCACAGTCGACCATTTGGAACTTTGAGTGGTGATTTGCTAACGGCACGTGTATCCGCGTCTCGTGTGTCATTTTGCAGTGCTAAAATTGCAACACACATCAGAAACGGTCGTTTTTGACGACGGATCAGAACAAGCCACCTGGCAAAAGCATATTGCAACGATAAATCATGGCAAGACCCCAATTTTTGATCGCAGACATTAAATAGCCTACACTGGCCCATAGCACAAAAAGATTCGCTCCAACTCTTATGTACGCAGATATACATGTGAAGAAAGGGAGGGGGGATTCTTACCGAAAGAAAGACAGCATCATCATCAGAATGACCCAGGGGGGATTCGAACCACCCATCTCTGGATCTGCAGACCAGCGCTCTACCGTTGAGCTACTGGGCCGATGGTGAGCTGTCGTAAATCCCTTTAAGAACTCTAAGGGGCCTAACTTACTTCACATCCCTCCCCTTCTAGTAAACTTCGGCCCGAAGTTTTTCCTTGGGCCGTGCACTACCACTACCACTATCTATGGGGCATGGGCACCCGGGGTGGAGGAGCGCCGGGAGCCGTCCCTATTATATTCTTCTCTTCTCTATAAGGCAAGTGCAGCGAGGTCCTTTTTTCTGGCCTCATTTTCTTCTGCGGACACTGCCCGGGACTGATAAGCTCTCACTCCTAGCCGGGACAAGGAGCGGCTCCACTGCAAAGCTACCTCGGCGATAATTCCTCCATATACTCTCACCACCACTCTGCCCATGCCACTCAAGGGGGTATGTCCCCCCAACAACCCATACCTAACGCTACCTGACTCAGTTCTGCGACCAGGAGATTCCAAGGTTCATCCTGGCAGCCTCGCCATGTGAAGAAAGGGAGGGGGGATTCTTACCGAAAGAAAAACAGCATCATCATCAGAATGACCCAGGGGGGATTCGAACCACCCATCTCTGGATCTGCAGACCAGCGCTCTACCGTTGAGCTACTGGGCCGATGGTGAGCTGTCGTAAATCCCTTTAAGAACTCTAAGGGGCCTAACTTACTTCACATACACAAAGGGCTTTTCTTCTCGCCAAATGGACATGACTTTTATTCCCCGCTCGACTATAACGTTTATATACGAGGTCATAGGCCCTTGGGCCTATTTTTTCGATCCATGGGCTTAAATATTATTTTTAATATTTTTGATTATTTCGTGTCAAAAGTGCAGTCGTCAATGCAATGTCGACGGTTAAAAACTCAAACAGCTCCAACTTAGGGGCCGGTTTCATAAAATGTATATTAGTACATATTAGTCCTAATATACAACTGATAACTAATTATTAGTTAATTAGTTGCAGCATTAGCGTTGCATAACTAATGAACTAATAACTAATTATTATTCACTATTCATTAGTGCATTAGTTTCTAATTATTAGCACTAATGAACGTTCCAGTTTCATAAAATTATTAATTAATGTTCATTAGTCGCTAATTACCAATGTATTAGTGTTAGGTGATCGGCGACATTAGTGATCTGTTACGCTGTTTTTGGTGTCTTTATTGTTTATTAACTGAGTCGACATTGTGTTTATATTGTTGTTTTCCAATCTGAAATTTTCGCGCTTAATTTTATCGCTCCTTTGAAATGGGTGCGGTCACTTCTCGTTAATTATGTAGTAAAATTCAGTAACTAATACAACTTGTACCTATACCTATACAACCATATATATACAACTAAACTTTTTACTAGTTGCTTTTGCTTAAGCAAACGTGTTCACACAGCTTAGAGTAAAGTTACTTATGTACTTAGGCGAAAGTCGCTTTCGATTTTTCGATTAGCTGGCACTGGCGCAGTTGTATACTAGTCAAAAAGGAAATCTAGACGAAAGCTTGAGTAAAGTAGGCTACCCGTGGACGTTCTAATCCAAGCTAAGGCATGGCTGACAGGGGCAAATGTAATCTTAATCTCTTTCTCAAGACTTCGTATACGTTGTCCTTGGGATCAAACTCTAACTATCGAGATCGCTTGTTTACTAGTCGACTACGCCGTAGGTCGGATTCACACTGGCAGTTGCACAAGCACAAGCACAACGCTTAATTCAACAAGCCCAATCTGCGGCAAAACCTTCAGTAAGTATTAAGAATTACTTTCAAGTAAGCTGACCAGTAGGTCAGCTAAAACCTGTTGTGCAGCAAACAATTATGTTACTGCAAAATGTGTATGCAAAATATTGAGGTACTGTTTTTCAGCAACATGTGTATGCAAAAGATTCAAAGCGTTTTTATCTTAAAATAAAGTTGTTTATGCAACCAAAACTTATATGTATTTTTATCTTACATCAAATTATGTAGGAACGAGATCTTTTACTGAGTGATAAGTGCATAGTGTATTGAATGACAATCGAGTGACTTCATTTTGCACGAAACACAAAATTCCGTCGATTAAAGTATCTGTTCACAATGTACTTAAACGTACAAATACCTAAACTACACTCATACAAAAACGTCGAAATTCTTACTTAAGTATAACTTTTACGTCAGACGTTCCAGAGGTGAACCGTTAATGACTGGTCACGCTAACTAATCACCAGCACTTTTCCAAGAGACACAGAAACATTAAAGATGTTGGTAACCACCCACGGTATATGAGATTCTCGTTTGAATGTAATTTTATTTCAATTTATATTGAAATTCTAATTGCCGTTTTTATGTTCAGTTCAGACTGACACTTGAGTACCTCAGTTTTGCATTTTACTTGATCCTGCTTCACACAACGTGCTTTTATGTGGCCGGTTAGCTCAGTTGATAGGGCATCCGATCCGTAATCGGAAGGTTGGTGGTTCGAATCCACTCCGGCAGTTACTTTTTGAAAATTTTCGATCCGACATTTCGGTCTTATAGCAGAACAGTCGATTCACTTCAGGGCAGCTGAATAGGATTAAGCAACAAATACACTGAAAATCTAGGTCACACACGCAAATACACATATGAGCTGACGTTTAACACGCAGAAAGACGCAAATCTTGCACAGTTTAGTATTATAACGCCAGAATCAAAATTAAAGACCTGTTGTGCTGTGGCACAACAGGAAAAATTTAATCATTTGCACAAGCACAGCCAATCGACGTGGACATTTTGTAGCTGTCAGTTTGAATATAGGCATAAATAGCGCAAAATTCAGGGGAAAGGTGTGGCGTTTTTGTGGGGGGAACCCTTGTCGGAATGGATCGTATACCTATGCACGTACTGATGTTGAAGGAATGAGGATGCCCCACTTTAGAAGGAAAAAACGAAATGGAGGCGCCGGGAATCGAAACCCGGCGATTATTATACTATTGCGTCAACGACAAGATGCTAACCACTACACCACAGCCCCCGAGTCTCATAGGCCCAATTTCTCATTTACAACACTGAATAATTCATTGCGTTCATTTTCTCTTTCTTTCTTTTTATTTTAGTTTCATTTAATCTTTGAAATAAATTTGCGTTTTACCTTTTTTTTTGTTTACCTTCCCGGTTCTTGCCTAGTCTGGCAAATTCTCAAAACAGCGAAAATTTTAGCCAAAAACTTAAACACAAAAACGAAACTTCTGAACAGAAAATACGTTACACTTAAGAATTCGCATGAATTCGTTTGGTTTGACTCTTAATTCGTTTAGGGTGGATTTCACAAAGGTGGTTTAACTAAACCATGGTTTTACGTACGTTTTTATATAATTTGCACATAATTTCATTACGAAATATCGCCTGATTCGTTACGAATTTCGTCGTCGATTTTCTTAAACCATGGTTTTAGCGCTGCTGAAAATTAAAACCTGCACTACAGCAAGTCTCTGTTTTGCTGAAATTTCAGCTAAGCTAAAACCATGGTTTAAGAAAATCCAGGAAATTCGTAACGAATCAGGCTATATTTCGTAACGAAATTATGTGCAAATCATATGTACGTACGTACGTAAAACGTACGTAAAACCATGGTTTAGTTAAACCACTTTTGTGAAATCCACCCTTAGAGTCTCATTTTATGCACTTGCACTTGATTTTGAGAATTATCAAGAGTACATAATAGGGCAGAGTATGACACTCTTCTCTATTCCATCTAATCGGCCGGAGCGAGCTCCTGCTAAAATTGCCGTTTTAGGCCTTGATTTCAGGGGGGCACCCCCTCAAATCATTACATGTCTTAATTTCAAGGGGGGCACTCAAATCAGCAAAGTCGAAGTGTTTTGATTTCAAGCGGGTACTTCCCTCGTTTCAGCAGACCACCGGCGCAAAATCGGTGGTGTCTTGATCATGTCTTTTCCCTTTTGTGTACTCTTGCTATTACGTATGTACTCTTTGTATTAGTCCACATCATAAAAGTTTGAGGTGATCATGTTAAGCTTAGTGTACTCATTTTATGCGTCATTCCCAAGTGTGGTACACCAAAAATACTTTTAAACTCAACTTGATCAAAGTTGATTATGCAGTAAGTTGCATTGAAACTGTAATAATGTTTCAATTTGCATCCCATTGCAAAGCACAATTTTCAAGCTTTCTAGTGATGTATTGCAGCCACAAAATAACCCAATGTGAAGCTAACCTGATACCGTATGCTGTCCGTTTAAGAATAATCACAAGCCAAGCACGAATACTGTCGCAGGCTACCTGGAGATAATCCTGCAAAAACCTCCTGCGAAACGACAGTTGCTCAACGACTAGCCAGCCAAACATCATGGAGGGAAATCGGTAAAGCCGGGGCTAATGAAACTGGTCTAGCCGACCATCCAGTTGAACTAATCTGCCCGACTGGAGCATTCCCTCCCTGGCGCTTACCACCCGGCCTTGAGATCTTTCCAAATCTACTCTTGCCAGTCACCCGATCCGACAATCCAGAGAAAAAGAAAGCTGTAGCCGAAGAAACTATGAAAAATCTTGGCACCCCAGATGTCCAGATATTCACTGACGGCTCAGCACTCGGCGGACGCCTCAACGGCGGCAGCGGGATACTGGCAATTAACAACCGGCTGCAACAAAGAAGACACATTCTGGAACCCCGTTTTTGTTCAAGCTACAGAACCGAAAGTCTTGCCCTGCTTAGAGCACTACACAGGCTTCGGGACACTGCTACTGACGAGGACAAACGAATCCACCTCTTCACTGACTCTAAATCACTCGTCCAGAACCTACTATCCGGGCCAAGCAATGTTCCATCAGCCACCCTTCACTCAACTTGGTCAAGTATACACGATCTCTTGACAGGATCTAATCGCACAGTGATAATCCAGTGGCTACCATCACATTGCGGCATTGCATGGAACGAAACAGCTGATAAGCTAACTAATATAGCCACAACCCTAGCCAAAGACCCCTCCCCTGTAGATTTGAACGCGGCCAAATGTGTCATTCGCTCATATTACAACAAGCAATGGCTAAACGGACTTGAAACTGAGCGAGTCGGAGGCCGAGTCAGGCCACCACCTGCCCGTTACAAAGAGGCTGGCCTGAGCAGGCGGCAGCGCATGATTCTGTCTCAGCTAAGAATTGGAGGATTTAGCCCAATCCTGAACTGGTACCTACACAGAATCGAAGCTATAGACCAACCAGACTGCACCTACTGCCCAGGTGTGGTCGGCGACCTCAAACATACCATTCTCCAGTGTCCAAGGGGGGACGCTGCTAGAATCCGCTGGCTAGGCGGAAACCCATCCATCCGTGTCCTATGGAACAGACCAGGTGCGGTAGTTGCCTATCTCCTGGCCTGTGGGCGGCTGCCCACCCATCCAGCCACCCGGGCCAATTGACGCTAGTCAAGGGTCGGAAGCAATAAACAACAACAACAGCCACAGAATCATTAAGCTATTCGAAAGTTAAAGGCGGTAACGAACTTGCCGCTGCCACACGATATTAATTCATTAGTGCTAATAATTAGTACTAATGAATCTGATCACTAATATTTGAGCGATGAAAAATTATATGAAACGCTCATAATTGGAACTAATGGAAAAACCACTAATTACCAATTATTAGTAATTAGTAATTAGTAATTATTTATAAAACCGGGCCCTGGGGGCTGCCGCCCCCAGACCCCCGCATTGTTAAATGCTTACTGTAGATCCACTAAATATTTTTATTTCATGTCAAAAGTGCAGTTTTCAATGCAATTTCGATGGCTAAAACCTCAAAAGAGCCCCAACTTTAGGGAGCTGCCACCCGCAGACCCCGCAATGTTAAGTGCTTGCTGCAGATCCACTATTGTAGTTTATCGATTACAAACCACCACGGCAGAAGTCGAAATTATATGGAATGGAACGCAGCGTTGCGGGGGTGTGGGAGCTATTTTTTAGAATTGTGAAATAAAAGTTGCATTGAAAAAGCAATCCTAAACAACACTTGCCGCAAAATCATAGTGGTTGCAGGGGTCTGGGGGCGGCAGCCCCCAGAAGCTGAAACTTTTTTAGAATTTTGAAATAAAATTTGCACTGATAAATCAATCCTAAGCAACACTTGCCGTAAAATTATAGTGGTTGCAGAGGTCTGGGGGCGGCATCCCCGAGAAGCTCAGGCTTTTTTAGAAATTTGAAATAAATTTTGCATTGAAAAAGGAATTCTAGGCCGGTATTGATAAAAGTCGGGATAAAAAGCTCGGCTTTTTAGCCTTAAGTCTGGCTTGAAAAAGGGGGGATAAAAAGCTTGGCTTGTGCTCAAGCCTGGATTTTTATCCGAGCTTTTTTGGTCAATCCTGGCTTGATCAAGCCTAGCTTTTTATCGAAGCTTTTTCGTACGCATGAAAAACTTGATAAAATCTATGTCGAAGCCGGGATTACAATCCGAGCTTTATTTTTATGAATGCCATACAAGGGCGTACCCAGGTGGCGGGGGTTACCTCGTACCCTTTTGGCCAACTCATTAGAAAAATTTAACACAGTGTCCTCCCTTTGGTTTTTGCGGTTCGCCTGGAAAAAATTTCCGATACGTCTCCAATTCAATAAATTTGGCCCAAAAATCAAAATTTTTCCCACTTTTGTTCTGGGGGCTGCCGCCCCCAGACCCCTGCAACTTAGTAGCTTACTATGTTTCTTGTTATTGTATTTTATTAAACTCTATGTATATGTGAGTGAGTATCATAGAGTATGCAGCTTCTCCTAGTTTAATACCAGTATATACTTTATAGAACGATCGATATACTTTTCGGTTATATTTCCTTAATATTTCTTGCACTTTTCGGTCATATTTTCTTCATTTTTCGGTCATTATTCCAAATTAACTATCTTAGTCCTTTTTGATAACGAAGGCTTGTTACCAAAACGTTATTTGAAAGCTCGTCTTTTAAGACAAAACTTGGTCATTTTGGACCAACCTTTGTCTTTTTTGGTAACGAAGCTTTGTCCTTTCGCAAATACCTTCGTCTGTTTGGAACAAGCTTCGTCTTTTAAGGGGGTAATTGCGTTTTTAGGTGTTTTTTTAAAAAGCCATAGCTCAGCGTTTACAAATTCAAATCACAAGCGGTCTTTTGCATTAGGTAGAACAATATCTTTCCTAAATGTATGCCATGCCTTGAAATTTAACCTGTGATTTTCTTTCCAGTATAAGCGACTAAAGAAAGGTCCTTTCCAAAATATTAAAATTTTTTACAAAAAGTTTGCGCCACAGCTCTGAATCATACGATCATCTGTTGGGGCTGAAAGTTGGTAAGGTTTTTAACATGTTTAAAATCCCCAGGCATGTCCCCCACTTTTTTAATAACTAGTCAATTTACTGAGAAAATAGCTGAAAACCAAACGCACCGAAAATTTAAGATATTTTTTTGTAATTAAAACCCTCTAAAAATGTCCACAGGTGAAATTTCAAAAAAGTGAGAGACATGCCTGGGGATTTTGACCTTTACAATACTGTCCCAAAAATTTATGCTCAGGCGTCGCTTCTAACTGGAGTACTGGTGGCGCAAAGTTTACATAGAAATCATAAAAACCTCGAAAACGCAACTACCACCTTAAGACAAACCTTGGTCCTCTTAGACAAACCTTCGTCTTTTTTTGGTAACGAAGCTTTGTCTTTTTGGACAAACGTTCGTCTTTTTGGACCAAGCTTCGTCTTTTAGGACAAGCCTTGGTCCTTTTGGACGAAGCTTCGTCTTTTTCTGGTAACGAATGTTCGTTACCAGTAACGAAGTGGACACTTTTTTTGCAATGTACTGTACCTAAAAGTACAGTGTAATTGAACACTGACAAAACAGATTACATGTTAATCTACGTTTTGCATTATAGTAGGTATATACGCGGAGGCTGAGGCCGCCGCGTAAAAATACATCAGTTTTCTACTTACCTAACCCCTTTTTCTTAAATGGAAAACGGCAGTTTTCCCCATTAACTGCATTTTTTTAAAATGCATACATTATTTTTTAAATTGCACTAAAAATTGTCAGCTTGCTATATGCAATACCCTGCACCGCGTGTCTTTCAATTTTGTTGCGACGAAAGCTTCGCTAAAATTGGCTTGGCGCGCCAAACAATGCCATACTTAATATATTTACAACTCAGGATTCGGCAGTCGATCAATTTAGCAAAACAAGCCCAATCTGCGGCAAAACATTCAGTAAGTATAAAGTCTGAATTTCCAAGTAAACTGACCAGAGGTCAGCTAAAACCTGTTGTGCAGTGGCCAAACATTACTTTCCAACATTACTATTCTTGCGGCTTGTGCCAAGCAGCTAGCATGAACATAACTCATGCTTGGCAAAATTGCCGCTAGTATCACCGTGTCACTAACTTGACAGCCGTTTTGATTGAAAACTGTCACCCAAGACCCAACGATCTGTGCGTCACTAGACTTTATTGTACAGTGTACACAACACAATTGAAACTATTTTCCGGCAACAAATAGGGTTCAATTAATTATAAGTCAGTCAACGATTTATTAACAATCAAATATGTAGCTATGACTATTGTTTTATTCAAGTCATGACGATATGGATTCAATTACAAACAGACTGTGCTGTTGATGGCAGCTACATACCTAATGTATCGTTAGTGTCGTTACGCGAGTATGCGACTTCCACCACTTGAAACATATCATTGTGTAAAACGTTATGTGACGCCCGCCACTCATACTGATACATAGTGTAAAACAAACTCACACACTATAAGACTGTCCAAGAATTTTACTGTTATTGCAAGTGTGACGCACGCAGATTTCTTAAAGAATGTAAACTAAACAAACGTACTGACAAATGGATCCAGCGTAAGCCATGTGTTAATTTCCAAAATCAAAATTAAAGACCTGTTGTGCTGTGGCACAACAGGAAAAATTAAAATAACAAGCCCAACCTGCGGCAAAACCTTCAGTAAGTATTAAGAATTATGTTCAAGTAAGCTGACCAGCAGGTCAGCTAAAACCTGTTGTGCAGCAGATAATTTTCTTATTGTAAAATGTGTATGCAAAAGTTCAATGCGTTTTTATGCAATCTTACAATATGTTGATTATGCAAAAACTGGAAGTAAAATTTTTTTTGTTTTGATGAGTGAGAAGTGTATTCATTCTTTCATGACCAAAAATGACTAAAGTTCACAGGAAATATAAGATGCTGCCAACAAAATTATCTGGTCAAATGTTGGTACTATCAGCAATGTGACACACATGAACAAAACAAACGCACATTGACATTTTTCCTGCTTACAGTGTAACTTTTGCACTAAACAATGATGTGACGCTCGCGCAGTAGCTCTAATATGCAAAGCAAACTAACGCACAGACGTACATTGCACTACAAGCCCAGTGTATTCCGCCAGAAATCAAAATTAGAGACCTGTTGTGCTGTGGCACAACAGGAAAAAACATCCTGGGAATCGAACAACCGACCGCTCTATTCCAGCCAGCCTGAAAACAGCGCCTCTGACCACTCGATTTTGCCTCCATGCCAAGCTGGATACAGAGTCAGGCGAATAATGTTTCATGCACGCGGAGCAAATATAAAATTTTCTCTTATTTCACCATTTAATTCTAGTAATTCAATTGACAGGAGTTAATTAAATGTTCGAAACAGAATTTCAGCTATTTTTTCTATGAAACATTTGAACCAAAATTCTTCGATGGTGACTCCAGACTTTCACGTGATTAGTATATACGTCGAAATTGTGATTAGTATATACGTCGAAAGAGCGATGATTTCCCAAGCTGACTCTACACGTTAATCATATGTGCTGAGCAACATGTAGGTGTCACATTAACACTATGCAGAGTTGGTTTCAAAACAACAGTTCCTTCTCTAGAAAGAACAAAAACATGAAGTCCTGTCGCAAACATTTAAAACAGCTGAAAAATTCAGGCACCAAATCAAATATGACAGACACAAACGAGTTGAGACAAACGAACTCGCTTACCCTGAAAGAAGGCAAGCAGTTACCAGATTATATTAAAAATAGTCTATGTGCGTTCAAATTAGCACGATAATTCATAATTGATTTGTACTAGAAAATATATTTTGTATGATTGCAAATCAAAGTGCTTTTGTAGGAAGTTAACCGTTTTACTTCTTGCAAATCTATGCGTCTGTAGGTGTGTGTTTTCAAAAATACTAAAGCTCAGCTTGGGGTTCTAATTTAGGCTCAGGTTTAGACTTGGGCTTAGTCTGACTTTTGAAGTTTTGCATTTTTAATGTTTGATGACTGAAGTCCGGTTCATATTGGTCTTTATCTTTGTCCCTATCAATTTGTATTAAACCAGGTTCATAAAAACCAAAAGCAAAATAAGTTCTTTTATTTTCTTTGTTTAGTAACAACGTTTGGTCCAAAACATCGTGAAGTCAAAATTATTTGAACCTGTCAAAGTTGCACAACTGCTGCCAAACAATTGTCGTTGTCCCTGTCCCTATGTCCCTTAAGGGGGCGCTCTGAGTAACTTCCAATAAATCAAAATGCCATAATATTCTGTTTCTTGCCGATACAAACTTTTTTGCTTAGTGCAATCAAGATGAACACCAGGCAAGCATTTTTGCAAAGTTTGATGAGTCTCGGAACATTTTAGCAAATTTTTATGACTGCATCAAAATTAAAATTTTGAAAAATTTGACTAATTTTTGAAATGACGTAGCTCAGTGGTGCCTCAACCAAATTTAACAATCTATAGCTTAAATTAAAGACAATTATCTTGCCGAGGTGCCATTTGTGTCGAATTTTCGTTACCAGCGACAAATTTTTAGTTATTTTAATTTTTATCAAAAGTGACGTTTTAAAAGCCTATTATATTGAGCCAAATCATAATAATTACAATTCAAGAAGTTCGGCTTCTCCATATACATCTGCTCCAACAGTCTGCAAAGTTTCAAGCGGATCGGTTTTCGCAGCTGACAGTAATCTTAAAAAATGTACGCTATAGCCCAATTTCAGAAACCTGAAGTTTGCCTACACATACGTATTTTCCAAAAAATAGAGCTAATTTTTCTGTACTAAAATCCGTTGAGAAAAGTTTCAGAAGCCAAAAAGTAGCTAAACGAAAAATTAGTTTGAAAAATTGTGTATTTTTGTCAATGTTGGTCAACGTATTTTGGAAATTTTTTTAGAAAGGTTTGCCTACACAAACGACTTTTTGAAAAGTTGCAACTAGCAATTATCGGCATCAAAACTGTTACGTTACTCTTAAGTTTGTTAACCGGTAACTTTGTATATTTCTAGCACGACACCACTAACTTAGCCTAATTAAAACGTTGTTTGCGCTAACGTCAAAACTAGACCACACCGTTATGAATTTATATTTTTTGAAAAGAATTGTATTTGTATAAAATAACAATTACATAAGTATATATTGCAACAACAATAACAATAATTCACCGCAAGAAAAAGACTGTCATGAGGAGGAATGTTGAAAGCAAGTAAGGAAAGGCCAGTAGAACTTAAGTTTTTTATTTCTAAAAGTTGTGAGTGAAATTCAATGTCTCAAAAGCCTGTCCTTACAAAAAACTATTATTAACTGAATTTGTGAAAAATCACGCATATAAGTTCCATATCAATTATCATTACTTTAGAGTCAGTTTCATTGAGTCAGCATGATTTTAAATTTTGGTTGATTGGTGTATATAAATCACGCAGAAAAGTCCCGTTTCAATACTTTAAAGTAGGTATGATTCTTGTTTCTGGTTGACGGGTGTGTATCGCAAACTGTTTTCAGATTTAAATTTGATCATCACTGAAAAATACTATTAATTATCGTCACGACTAGAAGCCAAATGAAGCTAAAGCCACACGTCGAGAAACTGCAAATTTCCCACGGGTACGAAATTTTCTAGACAAGCATGGTGGCCAGGTTGGGCGCAGGGCAGAAAAGTACCGGTACGGTAGGGTTTCCAGCCGGTATTGTAGCCGAGCGTGAGCCAATGCTCGACGTGTTCGAAGGTGTCGTCTCCGTAGAGGTTACGGGCGAATAGGGCCGGGTTAGGATAGGCGGGGATCCAGGTACCGTCAATAAGCAGCTTCGTTCGGACCGCGTTTCCCTTCAGCTGGAGTCTGCGTGTGGCTAGCTGCGTCACGCCCCATAGTTCAATACGCCAATGCTTCGATCTGAGCGCCCAGTAGCCACAGTTCTGGAACCAGGTGATATTTGGGGTGCATTTGGGCACTTGCTCGGTGTCTAGGGTGTACCCGTGTTGTTTGAAGTGACTTTTTAAGGATTTCAGAATACTGTGGTTAAATGCTACGTAGTTCAGATCTGAGTCCAGTTCCCAAGGCAAGGTTCCGTAGAACTTGACTCCCCCAACTTGGGTTCCTGAAATGCAAAACAGTTGCTGCTATCATGAGTACATACATAATATCCCATGAGTACATACATAATATCAAGAGTACATAAGATGGTTATGTCATTATGATGAACTGGAGTGTCAACATGCAATTTTTATAGCGCATAATGTACGCAGTAGAATGCGTATCAATCAATGCACGCTGGTTTTTGCGGCTAGAACCATGTCAGCTACTTAGCATAATATGACGTTTTTAGACAAGCTGTAATAACATGGCGAGTGAAGGACTTAACAGCAAGTGTTGTTGAAACGAAATCGGAACCTCAGTTTTAAAATAAAGAATGAAATGGGAGCGTCAGGAGTAGAACTCTGGCTGCTCGTGTCGACGTCGAGAATGCTAACGACTGCACTACAGCAGCCAAGTCTGAAGTCTCTTGTTAGACCCTATTTATCATTCACAATACAAGTACAGTACAGTACGGACAAAAGTTACTTGCGTTAGATTCAAGAGTCAAAGCGGAGTCGGAGTAATTTGATTTCAAAGTCAAAGTTGATAACGCTTAATATTCTTTGACTCCAGAATCACACGACTCTTGACTTCGCTTTGACTCCAGGAGTCTGTTGAAAATCATTTTGGTCGGTACTGTAGCTCAAGGAGACTTCGTCCTAACGTGCTGTGGACACTAAAGGCCGGTTCACACGAGGCAACGCGCAGGCAACGCGATTTCCAGGCAATCTACAAGCAACGCGCGTTGCTTGGAAGTTGCTTGAAAAAATACGTTCACACGAGGCAATTTGCCGGCGATTTTCAAGCAACCAACCACCAGGCAACCTGCAGGCAACAGCCAATCAAATTTAAACCCTCCTAAATTTGAAACTGGCGGTAGTTTTATGTGTTATTTTGTACCAAAATGGACGAATTGGTTGGCTTGGCACTTTTTGGTGCATATATATGTCTCGACGGCCAAAATAAGGTCCGTGTTCGAAAAAAGTGGACCAAGAATTGGCTTTTGAGACGACGTGCTATGGGATGCTACAACTCCATTCTCCAAGAACTTGCCCTTGAAGACCACGAGGGCTACAGACGGATGATTCGCATGGATGTGGCCACCTTCGGAGAACTCACTAACATTGTGAGGGACTCCATTCAGCGCCAAGATACTGTAATGCGAGAAGCTATACCCGCAGAAGAACGGCTTGCAGTCACTCTGAAATTTCTTGCCACTGGTTAGTTTCTTCACTTTACTAACTGCATTTGCATTTACAAATTAAGAGCATAGGACATACATCCCCTGAATGGGTTCGACGCGCTACTCCCCCCTCAAACCTTTAGCACACCGTGCCCTCAAAGACAGCACTCCCTGTTAGTGAAAATTACCTCAGTTATCCATTTATTTCTGCAAAAATTATTAGTCACTAGTCAGTTATCAAATTTACTAGCTGACAGATTTGAAGTACAACACTGCAAAAAAACGTTAACAAAAAAGTTACATTTAGAGTCATCTTTCAATTGAAAAATAAAAAAACAGCAAAACAACATAGTGGAAAAACCAAACGTCATCAGTAATAACTTTTTTATAGTTTAGGTGAAATAACTCCGCTTGGTGGTGGGTACAAAACAGTCATTTCGTAACCAGGACTTTGGGATTTTGTATGTACTGTAATATCGCAAAGTTTTTAGACTTACCAGTTCGCATAGGCTGGAAACTCTCCCCGAGTTGAGTTAAAAGCCGGTCACGTATTCCTCGTTTGTAATAATCCGGGTGCTTGCAGTCCCACAATAATCGGTGCTCAGCATAGAATTGAATCAACTGTTTTTCGGTTTCCTCCGTCCAGCTCATCGTATAGTATATAACGAACAGATATAACGAACAGAAATCCTGCTAAACGCGCACTTGTATGGAACGAAAACTAGTTTTGAAGGCACCGTGGGAAAACAAGCTCTAGCGAGCGCATGCTAAAATCTGATTGGCTGTTGCCTGCTCGTTGCCTGGAAAAGTCGCGCACGTCGCGACTGAAAAATGTTGGTTGCCTGAAAATTGCCTGGACGTTCACACGAGGCGATTTTCAAGCAACGCGCGTCGCTTGGGCGTTGCCTGGTGGTTGGTTGCTTGAAAATCGCCTGCAAATTGCCTCGTGTGAACCGGCCTTAACTATAAAAGACAGCACTGTCAACACTAACAACCTAACTTACTTGCTACGTACAGAAGTCAATGCGGAGTCGGAGTCACTTGATTCCAGAATCAACAAACAAAATTAACTTTGACTCCGAGAGTGACTCCGACTTCGCTTAGACTCCGGAATCTGCAGCAATTAAATGGTCGGTAGTGTAGCTCAAGGTGACAAAAGAGTTTGTCCTAACGCACCGGCCTCTATCTCGCAAGGCACCTTGTGCTCTTCGCAGGTGTGCATGAGGAACTTGAGCATGTCGGACAGCTCTTTGAGACAACAGGGCGGGGTGCTCATGCCCTTGGCTTTGCGACACGAGAGGCTGGCTTCTTCGCACGAGAACCAATGACTAGATCTGTCTGGCAGAATCACCCTAAAGCACACTATAGGTAGTCAGCAAAATCGGTACTGTTCTACAGATGAATGTGACAGGTAAGTCACAAGAGGAAAACGAAACTCGAACTAAAATGTCTATTATAAAATGCGTGACAATATGAATTGCTGTGAACAATATTGCCAATAGAACTTTACAATAATTTGTTGGTTCTTCAAAAAGAACGCGTCAGATCTGGTCCAAGGTTGAACACTTGTGATTTAACTAGGTACCTGTCACGGATAAAAGTGTCCCCCCTAAAGTTTGTCCCCCCGGACACTTATCTAGTTAAAAGTGTCCCCCTTTGGATGAATGTGTCCCCCCTCCCGGACACTTTTATCTGGATAAAAGTGTCCCCCGGACAGTTTTATCTGGATAAAAGTGTCCAACAGTTTTATCTGGATAAAAGTGTCCCCCAGACACTTTTATTCGGATAATACCTAGTGTCCCCCCACTAAAATTGCCGTTAATGGTTCAGGTTCAGCTTCTGGTTCAAGTTTAGGTTTAACTTATGGTTCAGGCGCAACTTCAGTTTGTTATGTGTGCATCCTGAACCTGAACCAGAACCAGAACTTGAGCCTGAACCAGAAGTCGCATCTAAACCAGAACGTGTACTTGAACCAGAAGTCGTATCTAAACCAGAACTTGTACTTAAACCAGAAGTCGCACTTGAACCATAAGTTAAACCTAAACCTGAACCAGAAGCTGAACCTGAACCATCAACGACAATTTTGTAGTGAGGGACACTTTTATCTTGATGAAACTGTCCGTGGGGTCACTTTTATCCAGATAAAACTGTCCAGGGTGACACTTTTATGTAGATAAAGCTGTCCGGGGGGACACTTTTATCCAGATAAAAGTGTCCTATAGGGGGGACACATTCATCCAAAGGGGGACACTTTTATCCAGATAATAGTGTCCGGGGGGACACTTTTATCTAGATAAAAGTGTCCGGGGGGACACTTTTAACTAGATAAGTGTCCGGGGGGGACAAATGTTAGGGGGGACAGTTTTATCCGTGACATACCTACTGGAAGTCCTTATGAGTCCAAAAAAGCGACAAAATAGCAAGCTAGCTGCAAATTGACTTAAATAAAACACGCGCTCCGTAGCTAAAGCACCAACCAAAATTACTTGCTACAGACTCCGGAGTCAAACTGGAGTCGGAGTCACTTGATGCTAACTACATATGAACTATAAGTGTATAATGTATATATACATATTATGTACTTTCGACATCGATATCATTTCAGCCCGACTTCGTTTTAGCAAAGGAGTCTGGCAGCAAGTAATTTTGGTCGGTACTGTGCTTGAAGTCGTTAACAACAAAATGTTATATACCTATTTATTTCCCAAACCCTGACAAAAGGCAGCCAGTCAGATTGGCTCGACGTCTCCAACGTCGAAAGCCGTTGCGTAAAAAACAGGCTGTCGGGACAAACAGCCATGGACAAATCCCGCCAGCGGTAGAACAAATCCAGGAACAAAAAATCACCAGTCAATTTTGGGTTCAATTTGGCACCCTTTAGACGACTAGTCCGACTAAGAAAAGGCCCTGCTATATGTTCGCAGTAGACGCACGAATTATAGGATAAATCAAATCCCTCTACGAGTCTCAAATGGTAATTTCGCATGGCGGTTTGGTAGCAGCCAATTTTCCAAAACCCGCTGGCGTTGCGATGCGATCCCCCCACCACTTCGGCTTCGGTGTACTCGAGCAGTCGAATAAGTCGGTCTATGCGCGCGTTGTCGTCGAAAAACACCAATCCGCCAGAATTCACGATAAGCGTGTATTCGGTGGCTGCATTGTCGATCAATTTCGGCCATACCGTTCCGTCCAACTCTGACGAGGGGAATTCCAGTACAGTCACTGACGGAGGCAGTTCTGAAACAAAAATGACTGATGAGAAATCTGCTTGGAGTCGTTTTTTTATAGTTATCGCTTGGTTGGACTTAAATTCGCTATGGTTTGTATAATGCAGTAGGGGACGCTAACGCTAAGTTAGGTCAAAGAATAGGTAAAATTTATTTCATATAAAAGCAGAGTTAAAGATGAGCTGCCGCATATCGGTACTGACAAAATCACAACAACAGATATACAATGTAAAACCAGTAGAAGGGTCGATTCACGCTTTCCGCCGTATGTCCTTTCAGCCGTCAAAATTACGAAATAATCACGCCACTAATAGAGTCTAAGATCAAATTGTAAGTATGAACTGATTCAAAAAGAGTAAGCACAGGTAAGCACTATGGTAGTTTCAGACTTATAAGTTCGCCACGGTTTGCCCCACAACTGACCCGCAAAGTCTTTCTGGGCTTGCACCGCCAGAACGACTGTCAGATTGGGGTACTCCTTTTGGATTTGCTTCAGCACCAAATTGACCGTGGTCGCGTTTTGGCGCCGAGAGTCCATCACCAGAGTCACTGTCTCGTTCAGGGGACGACCGTAGGTGCAGTTCTCGTCCAGGACAAATCCAGTGTAGTAGTACGGGTAACCGTGCTTCATGCCTGCAACACACACCCACTGACACACTCACACTACAACATCGTGTGTAGTAACTAGAGTACATAATAGTGTTTTGACTCGTATAACAGAGAGAGACACTATTATGTACTTTTTATGGTAGCTTAATGATCCGAAACAAAAAAGTTTTTTTCCACAAAAGTACATACATATAAAATATTTTAATACCGTTTATTGTTGATTTGATAGACCGAACAGTAATCGATTTTTTGCGTACTTTTTTACAAAACATATCTTCAGTTACAATCGAAGTCTGATTAGGAAATAAAATCAAGAAAGTTTTTATGACTTAAAATTGTGTCAAAAAGCGTGTTATGTGGTCTAACTTAATGCGCTTTAAATTAAGAACCGTGTCAAAAAGAACACGTTTATCCAAACGTATACACGTGTTGAAAACACGTTTAGGGCTTAGGCAAACGTGTTTTGCAATTCTCTAAACGTGTTTTTAAGCCTATTAAACTTTCTTCGACTTTGACAAATGTCAGCGGCTTTCTTTTAGCCTTCATATTGTATTATCACTTCTAATCCTCTTGATACGTAAATAATCAGTTTATTAGCTTTGTTGGTAGCGCCAATAAAGTGTGGTCAGCTGTTGCTTCTATTGTCACTGACTAAGACACCAAACGTGTTTTCGCTTGGCCCAAACGTGTTTTGGCCAAGCGAAAACACGATTGCAAGCGTGTAAATTTCAAACGTTTAAACGTTTTGATTTTTGACACGGTTCCTAGTATACTTATACATGCTTATATGAAAAATAATCCACTTTAGCTAAATATGTTTTTTCACGTTTTCACGGAATACCATTGACTTTGATACCCCTGTGAGTTTCATTTCGTTATTTTTGTACTTAGGTACATTGTATGGTTTCACTTCAGGCAGTACTCATTAATCCGCAGTCTGGTATAGTAAAGCATATTATTTTTGACATGGTTCCTTGAAAAGAATATCGGATAACTTTTTCCAACTCAGTCATTTGCAGTAACTTGGGGCCAATTCCTTTACCGGATTAAACGGCTTAAACATTCTGACCCCATTCCAAAACTACCACAGAACTAAACGGATTCAACATGCACGCTTTTAGCGTGCATTTAGCGTGCATAGTTAAGTCCGTTTAATTCGATTATAAAGCTGCGCGCTAAAGGTTAAGTCCGTTTAATCCGGGGGTTTAGGAATGGCATTTTTCAGCATAATTTTTAAACCGTTTAGTCCAATTATAATTAACCCTTTAATCCGGTAAAGGAATAGGCCTTTGCTCTGGCTATCGCAACAAAATGTTGGTCGTTGAAAATGTTCGTCGTTGAAAGCTCAATAAATCGGTCGCTGTTTTCTGCAACAGGACGCACCCTTCCAAATCTCGGGACACACGGTCTTGACTGCGGTGGCGGGTTTTCCGCGATCGCGCCAAGGCATCGGGTCGAGTAGGGTCGAGTCGTCACGGTCGTACTTTACGTGAGCCCTCAGTTTGCCGAAAGCAGTCTGCAGAAGTTTGATGGTTTTCGAACTTCTGGCGTAGCGATGGGCTGAAAGGTAGACAATAAATTTCAATCATCTAACACGCGTAGCCTGATTTAGCACCTAGAAAAGGAAGGGGTGAATCTGTGCATTAGCATGTGCTCGACCACCTTATGGGCAAACAAAATGATCAAACGTCAAAAAAAGTCTCCTGAGTCGCATACGAGTTAAAATCTATACCAAATTACCCTTATAAGTCGACCCACGGCATACCCTTTAACCACATATATTATATTTAATATACCATATTTTTTATTTATTTTCTTATTTTGTTAAACTGCTCAAGGACAAATTGATAGGGACAAGAATAAGGACAAGTATAAGCTGCTTATTAGTCAAACAACCAACCACAGTCACAACACGGTCCAATTTTATCAGGATTTCGACTGCTCGTTAAAATCAACAGGCCGCTGAAAGTTCTCCATGAAAAAAATTACTTTTACAAAGACCAAAATTTTACAAAATTGCTCCGTTGAGCTCACTGCCCACTGAAATTTAATAAAATTGGCTGATATTTCAACGGCTTGTTGAGCTCAACGTCGAAATCTTTGTGAAATCTTAATTTTCGCACACCTTGAGCGACCAACAAAACCACATCTCCCAGTTGTTCTAGGCTTTCCTGGCGCGCCACCTTGATCCAGCGGAGATCCTGCGTCTGGGCGGGCGTGGGAAGAAATGTGACGATTCTGGGGTTTGGCGACTGCCAGTCTAGTCCCACCAGCAACCCAAGCAGGCCGGCACAGCCCGCGATAACCAGATTAATCCAGATGGATCTGCTGTTGCTGATCATGGCTCTGGTCACGTGACTAGTGGGCGAATGTGATTGCTGGAATTCATATTACGGGAATTTGGTGGAATTCATATTACGGAAATTAATTATTGGAAATAGGGCTTACTGAGCCACCAAAGAGTCAGTGATGCCGCATTAATATTATCCCTGAAAAAAGTGAAAAAGTAAAAAAATCAATTTCGCTATTACTTCTTATGAATAAAAAAAACGTAGAATATTTATTAGTGATGTAAAAAATTTGCTACTTCACACTTAATCAGGGAATTGAAGATTGTAAAGAATTTGTATTTATACAGTAATGATTGAAACGGTAATGCAGGATGAGAAGCCAAAAACTGTAAAAATAGTACTGAATTTCAGCCTTTTGCCCTTATGGTACATATTATGCTACGTGTATCCTGATCAATTTTGAATTTAAAAAGGCCACGAATTGAAATCTTATAAAAAGTTATTTGCATTTGCATATTAAAAACCGATGTCTGAATTTCGATATTGTCCCTTTTGTTTAAAAAAATGACCAACTGGCAATTTTGATTTTCAAAGTCTTGAAAAAAGTCTATCTCAACGCAGTAAGGAAAATATGGGTAATATGCAGTCAGCTACAAATTAACACAGGAGCGGTATATATATTATGCTAAGAACATAATTTGCATATTAGTATGACGTCCATACACAATCACGGGAATGCAAGAACATTCACTGACACTAACCAACAGTACCGTGAAAATACCTATCCAGACATAACCAAACTTTTCACCCTAATTTCAGAAACGCAGACACACAATAATATGTGTGTTTGTAATGACAGAAACTTTAAGTGTAGGACACATGCAAATTCAAAACTACTTTCACCTCATTTGCATATTGGCTACAGAATTATTGGTGTTCAGTGTTATTGCATGCTCAGATTAGGGGCTGCAGATAATGGTGTCGGTCAGAGAAGTCTATTTTGACGAATATAGTATTACGGACATTTTTCGGTAGACAGTTGCGAAGGAAAGGTTTTTTTCATGTGCATATTCCAAGAACAATCTAAGTTTTCGGCAAAAGTATTCAGTAAGTATCAAGCATTCACTTTTAAGTACATTGGCTAGAGGCCATCGTAAACCTGTTGGGCCAGTAAAAGTGCTCTTTTTGAATTTAGGATTTCCAATAAATAAGTCTCCTCTTGCAGCCATTACAGTGTAAAATCTCAGTCAAAAGCTTTCCGCATGGACTTAAAATGAAGAAATTATGAAAATTTAACTTGTTCTATTGTTGTGTCCATTTGGAATTTGCAGTGAAGCAGTTAGGTAGCAGGGAGCTGTATGGTCGAGCGGTTAGTTTATTCGGTTGGTGACCGCGAGCTGACTTCGTCGATTCCCAGCAGCTCCTTTTTTTCAGACTTTTTTGTTTTTTACCTTTCTCAAGAACAATGAAAGCATCAACTTACTGATATAACAGGCATTTTAGTTGTGACAGACGCAAAGCTACGGTAAAAGACGCGTGAAACACACACCCCACATAAACACTTTAACGCTAGCAATGCGTTAAGATACCAGAATCAAAATTAAAGACCTGTTGGGCTGTGGCCCAACAGGAAAAAAACTGATATAGAAACTTTGAAAACATTTTCATTTGTCCAAAAATGGGTAACATGGTAAATAGCCATACCATTTACCATAAAATACCATTTCACACATATCATTATGTAAATTTTGTTTGATGTGAATTCATTTTAATTTTTTCTTGTTGGGCCACAACCCAACAGGTCTTTAATTTTGATTTTGGAATCTTAACACACTGCTAGCGTTAAATTGCTCGTGCGGGGTGGTTTTACACGTCTTCTACCGTACAATACCAAATGCCTTGTATTTTAACTTGTCTTCTTACATTAGATGTTCAAGCATGCATGCGAAAATGCAAAACTAAAAAAATGCTGCACTAGGAATCGAAGCAGTGACCTCATGATTGCAAACCTGACACACTAACCACTCAACCTCTCAGATTTTAAAAAATGTACTTTTACATCAATGTAAAACTTATTACTTCTATTCGGGTGTATGCCAGTGTTGACAGTGTTGCCTGCTTCAAAAGTGACACAAAAACAGACCAAGTTGAAATTGATATTTTTTCAATAAAAATGGCTGCAGAGTACTCACGGTGATTAAACTTCACTATTTAAAACCTTTTTACTGAGATTTTGCAGCTTTGGTGGCTGCAAAATTATATGCTTTTTACAAAAATTGAATCAGGTAACTGACCCAACAGGTTTACGATGGCCTCTGGGCAATGTACTTGAAAGTGTATGCTTTATACTTACTGAAGATTTTGCCGCAGATTGGGCTTGTTGAACTTTTTTTAGAACTTTCATGACAGCAACATCCAGCTGACACACGCACGCACGAATCAGTTAGTAATAACGACATACACGCACACGCATACATACGCTAAAAAACAACTGAAGAAAGCACGCTGCAGCGTAGTTTCACAAGGGAATTGAAACGAAACAAACATAGACTTTTTTGCAACAGATCAATAAGTCAGGTTAGGTTGCGTGAATTATGTCGTAGCGTTTCAGCTTTTTGTGGTGTTAGTTGATTAATATTTATTTAAATAATATAATCGCGCAATAAACTGGGTTTTTGTTGACTGAAATTTCCTGCCAAACAATCGCCTGATTAAATAATGGCAGAATATATAATACATAATAATAATAAATTTCGTAATTAACAGCCGAATATAGAACTGTGTTTGAACAGAAAATAGTGCTTAAAGTGGTAATTCTCAGACTCAGTAAGCTTTTCCTATATTGTACATAGATCTATAAACTATAGGTGAACATATGTACTATGTTTCACTAAACTACACAAAAAATGCCCAAAGCATGTTTAAGCATTAGTGTAAACTGTAAAACTTCAATGTCAAGACTGGCTACCATGTTGGCTTAGTGATCTGTAAGCCAACGCAGTAGCTAGACTTAAGGCCTATTCACACGAGGGCGCATGAGCGGGCGCACACGCACACGCACAGTTGCCTACAGCATTTTGTGAAATATTGCAGCGGGCAGTGTGCAAACAGAATGCGCCAAGTCATGCGCCCGCTCATGCTCTAGGTATGGCGTGCGCAATGTAATGCGCCATGGCGTACGCCATGGATCAAAATGCTCCCTCGTGTGAACAGGCCTTTAACTTGTAATTTTTTCAATGCTTACCTAAAAACTGATTGTAGACAGTTTTGGGTGTTTTTTAGAAAACTAGCCATTTTTAGTCTTCAATTCAGCGCTTGCCCTCAAAAAGTGCTTTGAAGAAAACTATGTAAAAAGGAAAAAAGAAAAATAAAAAAGTTGATGAAATGTGTTTGCAAACTTTAAAATTCCACGAGAAAGCATGAGCATCCAGCCAACGAATGTACAGACTCCGCAGAAGTAGCAATAAAAGTGTGAATGGGAAAATTTTTAGAATTAAATGGCAGTCATTTTGTCTAATGGTTGTTCCTCAAACCTTACACCTGTCGTGTGAATAAAATATTTTGATGCCTGTAACCGCACAATGTTAAGCGAGCATATAAGCATAGCATATAAGCGAGCAGCAAGAGACATATTATCTGAGCTTAAATCTCGTAGCAGGAAGCCAAATTTGACTCAGTCCTTCACAAAAAATGTAATTTTCATCAAAGTTAAAGTTTAAGCAAGTCTAGTGCTGAAATTTGTGTTGAAGTCACAGTTAAAGTAAGGCTCAGGCGTTAAGTCAAGTCAGCACTAAGTTAAAGTTAAAATTAAAATTGAAGTTAAAGTTAAAGTCAAAGTATGTATGGCCTATAACTATAAGGAGCGATCCCCCAATGACCCAAGCCAGCTTAGAATCAGTACTCCTTGGTCTGGTTCAAAAATCTATAGTGCTTGTTGGAACGCAAAACTTAGATTTCCAGTTCTTTTCCTTTTAGGGTCAATTCATACTTGCAGCTGTCTGTCTGTTAGCTGGCAAAATGACGACATAATTTAATACGGGTGTAATGCGGTTGATGGTGGCATTATTTTGTAATTTTGCCAGCTGAATGAACGTACATCTGTAGATATCAATTGACCCTAATGGAACTAGTGTGTCAGCGCCATAACATCTAAGGGCCTTATCCAAAATTGGATTTAACGGATTAGATTTAAATTAATTTTTCTAATAGCGCAGCACAAAATAAAAAATAGCCGGCTGAAATTTTACCCCACATGACTCACATACAGTAGGTACCTCGGTGTGTGCCAAGTTTCAATAAATTACGTTTAACTGACGCTGCGTTATTGACGAAATAAAGTTAAATCTAATCCAATAAATCCAATTTTGGATAAGACCCTAGAGACTTCTTTTTTGTCCCTAACATAGCCATTGTATGAGTTGAGGTAGACTAACGTTAGGCCAATGTGCCTTTGAAATGACAAGTTAACTCTTTCAAAGGCCGGAAGCAATTTGGCAAAAAAAAGACTGCCATCCAACATGTGCACGAAAATGTCCAATTTAATGCCATTACGTGCCCAATAGGGCAAAAAAGTTAGACCAATTCCATTAAAGTTAAAGTTAAAGTAAGGCCAAAGCTTCGCTTTAAGTTAAAGTTACAGTTAAAGTAAGGCTCGGGCGTTAGTTTAAGTTAAAGTGAAAGTAAGCCCATAAATCGATGATTTTTATATAACTTTTTTTACATGACTTTAATGTTAAAGTTAAAGTAAAGATGTTTTAATTTAAGTAAAGTTACCGTTAATTAATTTATGTAAAGTTACCGTTAAAGTAAGACCTCCAACTTTTTTGCAGTAAAGGTTAAAGTATGACCACTAACTTTTTAATTTCAGTTACAGTTAAAGTTTAACTTTTTGTCCTAGCCCAAGCGAAAACCTTTGTTACCCATCAAGAACTGTTTGAATTAAATTGTCGACATAAAATTGGTGTACTAAATAATGCCCGTTTGGCTACACGTACACAACGTTTTTGAAAGTAAATGATCAACACTATCAACAGATCAGAATTGGATTCTCAAATGCACACAACATTCATTCAGGCAAGAACTATAAGTTTCTAACAATTATGTAGTTCTGCAAGAATTTGTTTGCCAAAGTTGCAAGACGCACATGTTACAAAAAGTTGCTGTTTGGAGTAAAACCTCTTTTCAGTGAGAAATTTGAGTAAAAAGTAGTAAAAACCTTATACGTTAGTCAAGAAGAAGGCATGTCCGAAAAAACGGTGTTAAACGCAAACACAGGTGTAAAAAAACTAGTAAAAAATGTCTAAAAAAACCACTTTTGTTAAAATTTATATAAAGTATGTATATTGTAACCACTTTATTTCTTAGTATAATGGAAATAAAACAAGGCGGAAAGTAACTCTATAGCACTCTATAGCTTGCATGCGATCATGTTCGTTTTCAGTTGGTTTTTATTGGCTTTGATTTTGCTCAGACAGTTTTTGTGATCTCAGTTAGAGCTCGTAGTCGGGTCGGGTCGGGTCGGGACTGGTTGATATTTCCCGACCCGTGGATTGAGGGGATCAGTTCGGGTCAAAATTTTTGGGTCTAAATTTACGAGTTTTAGGTTAAATTTCGCCATTTTGACGAGTTTTCCAAGCTGATGGACTCGTGACAGAAGGACTGCCAGATGGGAAATCTGCGGAGCTCTTCACCTCCATATCACAAAAAACTGATAACAAAAAACTGACAAGAAAACATCTGGTTTAGATTTTGTATATATAGCAGCTTGACAAGGAGCCGGGCCGGGTCGGGTCGCGTTGAAAAACTTCGACCCGTTGCAAATTCTTGGCTCAGGGCCTTATCCAAAATTTAACGGATTAAATTTGAAATAATTTTGCTAATAACACAGCACAAAATGAAAATAACCGGCCGAAATTTCGCCCTACACGGCTTACATATATTATCTCGGTGTGTGCCAAGTTTCAGTAAATTACTTTTAACTGACGCTGAGTTATTGACGAAATAAAGTTGAACCTAATCCGATAAATTCAATTTTGGATAAAACCCTTAGACTGAGTTTAGCAAGACTGCCTTTATGCTTGCTTGCTTTATAAGACCCTCAGCCACAAACCCCAGCCCTCCATTCAAGTCATAATTCGGACTGTGCGAAACCAGAGTTTTTTGCTGATGCTGAAATTCACTCTATAAATTACTTCAAACTGAGAATATATTTAGTGTGCCCACAAAATCAAGGCAATGTGAATCTGAAAAGTGGCTGTAAAAAACTGAGCGTAGCTTATCTGCTGAGCTGAATGTAAACAGAACCACAGACGACACAGAGACTGTGGAATGAGTTTATTTTTGCAAGCTGGGTTGGCTTGTGCCAGCATCCGCGTAATCAATAGACAACTGAGCTCACTGGCTTACCACTGGCCTGAGCTCTGCAACCACAGCTGAACATTTACTCAACTTGACTCGGCAAACTGCTCTGTTGGAAAAAAGAAGATGCCCCGATTTTGAAAGAAAGAAAGAAAGAAATAGAGGCGCCGGCAATTGAACCCGGACCGCTCGTGCCGACGACAAAAGTGCTAATCACTACACCACAGCCCCCAACTCCTGTAGGCCCTCTTTTGAATTTGCAACAGTCTTGTATCCATAGCAGGGGTCCGAGTAGGGCATTATGCCTTAGGGGCTGCTTCCCCTTCCACAGAAGTAGTCACTTTTGATTCTTGAGTGACACCCTTGACGCTCCAGGGCTTTGTAACGGAGTTGTACACCTCACCCGAGGGTGGACACGCTAAAAGTAGTTATTTATCCGCGGCTTATTTTTACCTATGTACCCTTGATATCCCTTCTTGAATGTAGAAAAGACAAAAAAACAGGAACCCCCTTGTAAGACAGATATGTGTAGCTGCAATAAACACACCCCCTCCCTCACAACATCATAGCACTGTGACCCCCTTTCACTATCGACTATAGTTTACAACCCCCCCCCCCCATTGACAAGGTCAGGTTTCACGCCCCCTTCCCCCATTTGGGCAAACATCAGGCAACATACAACTGTAACCAAAATCCCCTGGGGTGTCTATTCAGTTGCTGATACATGGAAATGCAGCGTATGCATGTAAAAGCTGAGGCGCAATGGATAAAAAAACATTTTGACCAGACTGAAGGCATTAATTATGCACGTTGCTTTCCGGGCGACTGATCCGAAAGTTAATTCAAGTAGCCCTAGCTCGGAGAAAATTAGCAAGTATAAACTAGCACAGAAAACGCTTGAAAACTTTAACAACACAGAGCTCAGCATAACAGTGGCACAGCTACTATGGTTACTTTAATTCTACATACCTACATACAGACATTACATACATATGTACATCTCTGTATATACTTTCGAAAATTAATTAGCAGCAACTTTGTTAGAAATAAATGAGCAACAGTAGTGATTATAAAATGTGCAAATAAGATTAACCCTTTCCTTCACACTGTTTCTAAGCTTGCAAGTTATTGCACTTACACCATCTCAGAGCATCGAAACCTAACGGACTGATGTTTCAAGGAATGACCGCATGAAGATATGTACGTTAGGTATCCGAATGAAATTATCCGGTGGCCGAGTGGCTTAACGCCTTAAGCAAGGCAGCCAGCTAGTGATGTTCGAATCCTGGCCACAGGATAGGACTTCAAAATTGAAAAAAAGTCGGGAAGGAAAGAGTTTAAATTCACTGAGGATTTGTACTGAACATAACATAGTACAAATGGTCTTCAAGTTGACTTGACACCATCTGGCTAGCGCGCCACTAATTAGTTGTATTAAAGTCTGACCCAAAATTGCTGTACCCCGAGACAAATAAATGAAATAAATGAAATAAATAAATCATTATGAAAACAACAAGTTGCGAGTATCAAGAGCACAACGAGTAGTCACAAAAATTACGCCACCTGTTTTGTCTCAGGGTTCAACAATTTCTTGTCAGACTTTGATTCTATATAAGCAGGCCATGTGACTATATAAATCGTAACAGCTGAGCAGGCTCGTAATTCGTATGTGATACAGTTTGAACATGTAAGAAACAGCCCGTTAGACCAGATAGCATTGTGAATGAACATGAAGATAGTGATAAAAGCATCTACATAAGACAGATAACACACAGGTTTCGGCATTGTTCTGTATAATGTTTGTGCTAGGCAACAGATGGGTATATATACTTCTACTGATTGTGTTGATCTTAATGTCGAGAATTTGTAAGCTTGCGAAAACGTATAAGGGCTATAAACGAAAGTCTGACAAACAAGCAGGCCCCAAAATGGGGCAACGTTCCTTCGCCGAGTGCAAAGTCTGCTTATGTTACCAAAAATATTTCAGCGTCACCTTTGTTTTCATGTATTTCCATGTATAGAAGCACTAATACCTATGTAAATACTTGATTTACTCTGAGTGGTTAATACTTAATAGGTGCTGATTTCAACAAATTGGTCGAAAACACATGTCCTAGCTGCCAAAAAATTCTTATTGCACGTTTTGACAAGGAAATATCCTGTCAAACAAAAGTTTCTTCAGACAAAAGTTGCGTAAATTTTTTACAAAAAAACAATGCTTGGGTGTCGAACCCGTGACGTAGCCTGTAGCAAGTTTCGTTTCTAGCGCTTTTGACCACTCGACCACTCCACTTCGATGAGTAGCAATGTTTGGTTATTACTATGTAGAAAGAAAGGAAGAAAACAGACAACAGTCTAGACATTCACATGACTAGCATGTGTATCTAGTCTGAATATTTACCATACAATGAAATTTAAAATCTCAGAAATCTAGCAAATGACAGCTTAATATATGTGCAAAAGTGTTGTTGACTATTATTTCATGAAAATTTGTAAAAAAAGACTTGTCTTTGAAAAAAAGAGCTGTCGGTTCCCATACTGATTTTACATGTTAATCATATGCGCTGAACAACATGTGGCTGCTACTTTTACACTACGCAGAGTTGATTTCAAAACAATAGTTCCTTCTCTAGAAGGAACAAAAATAGATGCGCCACTTATTTATTTTAGTGGCATGACTTCTGCGACTACTTGCTGTACTCTTGATAGCCAAGATCTATTCGTAGCGAAATCACTTGTTCAATTTTTTCAAGTGGTACAGTTATTTTTGTCAGACTTCACATGACAGCACACGCAGTTGTTACTAAAAAAAATGGGAAATATTAAGTAAACAAGCAACATTTGCATGCAAAATTCTCTAGAGGTTTTCTCTCAGCTTTTCTCAGTCTCTCATTTTTTTCTTCAGCGTTCCAGAAGCCTAATATTTGTAGAATTAACTCAAACTATTTGAAAAACTATTTCGTTGTCGAAGAAGTCCAAATTGAACAAGATTTCGCACCTTGACAATTGTGACCTCGTGACCAATTAGATGAAAATTAAATTAGATTAGGTTAAAAACTAAAATTATAATATATGAATCAGTTGCAATGAAATTAGGTACGAATTATGCAAACGGTGCTTTAAGCCTGGGTTTAACGAAACCTTACTTGTGGAGCTTGGAATACCAAAACTACTTGCTACCGACTTCGGAGTCAAAGCGGATCCGGAATTCCGAAGAAACTTGATTCAGGTGTCAAAATAGATAATGTTTATAGTTTTAGACTCCGGAATCAAGTAACTTCCGCTTTGATTTCGGATTCTGTAGCAAGTACTTTTGGTCGGTACTATAGACAGTACTGACGTTATAGTTATAGGGGTAGACATGGCACGCTTCTAAAACTTGTGATCTGAAACGCACTAAATGTTGTAAAACTTAATTTCAAACTAAAAGCAATTAATGATATAATATATGTCGCATTTTTCGCAATGATTTTTAGTAAAAGTAAAAGTTTTGTATTTATTGAGTGCGATTTTTTGTATAATCAACTACACACGTCGGACATGAGCCTTCGAGAAAATTAATAAAAAACTTATTTATGTAAACGAAAATGTTTAAAAACTGCAAAAAAAATCATGATCATACAATTGAACTGCAGTTCTGAAATTGCCATTCAGTAAAACTGCAATTTAGAAAAATGGTGAAAAAGCTAAACAAACACAAATGATATCCACTTAGAAGAATGATAAAAAACTAAACAAACACATCATATCAACTTACCAAGATATATATATATATGTATTTATATATATATATATATATATATATATATATATATATATATATATATATATATATATATATATATATATATATATATATATATATATATATATATATATATATATATATATATATATATATATATATATATATATATATATATATATATATATATATATATATATATATATATATATATATAGTTTCGGCTTAAATAGGTGCACTTAGGTTAATTTGCATATGCAAATTAACTCCAAGATCTTTATGCAAATGTGATTTTCGTGTGCGTATTTTGTTGACACTATCGTTCAATAAAATTTTGTATTTATTTTCTACTTCGCTGCGCTCAGCCGAAAATAACAAATTTTCGTATAATAATCGTTTACTGACATATATAATATATAAAGAACATGAAATTATGAAGTTTCAAAGAGAGGTGTTATACTGAAAAAAGAGGGCAAGCACAGGGCTCGCAAAGTCGGGGCCGAATATAGAGTTTTCTTGGCTGCCTTTTTCGAAGACACAGTTTCCCGCAGGGAATTTGATCACATCTTTCAAGGCCTCCGATTGCATGAACTCCTGCAATACTGGCCAGAATACAGCTGATTGCCATTTAGGGCAAATCAGAATACTTGAGGCTCTACTTAGTTGCATATGTTTCAAACACCTGGGCCCAATTTTTCGAAAAAAAAAGTTCTCCGTTTAAGTTCTCCGTTTCGAGTAGATCAGTTTCGAAGTTCTCCGTTTAATACACGGAGAACATTTAAACGGAAAGCCTTGAACGGTGAACATTTAAACGGAGAACTTTTTTTTTCGAAAAATTGGGCCCTGATGATTAGTTTTGTTAGGGGAACCAGCCAGTTTAAATGGCCCTCCCACGTTACTGAAAACGCGTCTACTCTGGAAGTCCGTGGACACCAAAGTTTTGAATAAAATGTGGACACTACACTGTTTTCGTGGTTGGCAAATCTGTCTATGCTAGGTCGCCCCCAACGCTTGAAGAGTAACGATACCACAGCGGGATGGATGCGCCAGTCATCGAAATCAATGTAGCGGCTCCACGCATCTGCAACAGAATTTTTTGCTCTAGGGATCCACTCAGGCTCTAGTTTAATGTTGTATTTGCAGCTGATGCTAAAAATATTAAGAGCTAGTGCTTGTAGCCCAGTATTTGCACTCCCTGCATTTATCACAGCAACTATACCTTGATTGTCGGTATAGACCTTGACGACACGCTGGCATAATTCTAAGGCAAAAGTTTCTAGTCCAAATCTGACTGCTTCTAGCTCTCGCCACGTGGAGCTTTGTTGCTGCTCTTTCGAACTAAACATCTTATAGCCTACACGCTTTCATTTTTTCAATTCCAGTGCTACCCCAACTGGTTTACTGCTTGCATCTGTGAAACACAAGACCCCAGGTAACTTTTTCTTCAGCAGCTGAACTGTGGGGAGTTTATGGAGATTTAGGTTCCAAAACTCTAGCTCAGACTTTTCCTTGCTCTCTAGCTTTACTTTTTTGTTCGAACTTTGTGCTGCGTTTATTCTAAAGTAGCAGCTTCTTGTCAGTAAGCGGGTGATCGAACCCAATGCCAGGGATAGCGAAAGAATCGTTCCTACTACCCTCGCTAGCTCTCATGCGCTAACTCTGGCTTGGCTGGTGACATAATGGATACGTTTCAGTGCATTCGTCATGCGGTCATCCGGAATTTTTAGCGTAAATTGCTGTAGATCGATTAAAAAACCTAACCATTTTTTTGTTGAGCTAGGTATCCAATTTGATTTTTCAGCGTTCTCGAAGAACCCGTTGAGTTTTAGGTCATTTTTGACAGTGATAGCCGCTTTTTCAGTACTATCGTAGTCCGTAACTGTTATGATACCGTCGTCGATATAGACTGCCATTTTTACACCTTTTGAGCGCCAGTGTTGCACTAGCGGTCTAACTACTTTAGTACAAACGTATGGGCCAAGCAAAAGACCAAACGGCAAGACATTGTACGTGAAATATTTTCGCTTCCCGTCTATGTACCAGGAAAACCCCTAAAATTTCCTGTGCTCCTCTCATTCGGGCACCTCTTGTACAGCATTTATTCTCGGGTTTGGACGGCGTTGATTTTGGCCGGAAAGTCTTTCTAACCGTTTCAGCCTTTGTTCCAGACGACTATACCCTTCACAGCCCGGAGTTGAATAGTTGCTCGGTTCGCTTTTCTTCTCGTCAACCGGAACACCACTGCGTAACTGAATTAGGGCCTCGTGCTTTTGCGCAAGAGCAACAGCTGCAGCATAGTCTTTTGGGTCGGATAAAGACACTTTTTCCTCAAGTACTGGCTCAAGACCACAGAGGAATGGGTCTCTCATAACCTCGTCTCTGGAGGCCTCAGTCATTTTTGGATAAGCTGCTGCGGCTAAGCGACGGATAGCATAAGCAAAATCACTTACAGGCTCACCACGGTGTTGACGACGTCGGTGTAGCTCGGCAGCACTAGGTCGCGATCGTTCAGCAGTTTGTAGTGCGGCTTGCATACCTTGCCGGAGGGATCTGTAGTCGTTTTTAGCGTCATCCGCCAGTCCAGCGTAAACTCGGAGAGCGGTTCGCCGGAAACATGCTGGAAGTCGTCGCAATTTTGCATTCTCGTCCCAGTCGTTAGCCCTGGCAATTAGTTCAAAGTGGTCGAAGAATTCTTCAAACGTAGACGCATCTTCGGCCGTAAAATAGCCCAAATCCATGTATTGGGACGGAATCGATCGTTCTCGTACCGTACGCGCTGTAGTCTCCAAATTTTCAAGGCGATCCCGGAGTTGATTAAATTGTTCATCAATGTGACGTCTCACGTAACAAGCTGTACGAGCTGAAACAGCGGTTTCTTCGTTGTCGTCTGATTCTGAGCTGGATGAAGGTACAGTCATGCGTTATTAGCCGGACACAGTATTAGTTTGGCGAAATTTGGTTGATGACAATGAGTAACCGGATTGTAGTATAATAGATGTAATGATGGCGGTGGACAGGCAATAACCCTACTCGCAGCGCCAAAAATGTAGCGAGTATCTAGTACCCTGTCGTTACTACCGTAAGTCTTACAGTCTCGCTCTGAGAAACCGTAATTAAACTACCGTAGGTTCCGCTCACGACGCTGCTAGCCCAATAGAGAAGTCAACAAAGATAGATTAAAGATGATTTTAATAAGATGAAACTCGGAGCAAAAAATAAAAGTACAGAAGGCTTACAATAACTAACCGGAGAACTATCAAAATAAGTTTCAAAGCTGGCAACTCAACTACTTCACATTTTAGTGTCAAGCAGAAGCAAAACTAAGACTAATATTTTAGGTTTTGGCCTAGGCTTTTATAGGCCTACTACCGTACCCATGCCGTGAGAAGGCAAACACATGCAACATTGACAAGAACGGAAATAATAGAGATAAAATAGGCGACAGTAGGTCGCGTAGAACGGAAACGTTAGGTAAGTAAATATTAGTAAGTTAGTTAGATAAGAGAATTTAAGAAATTTAAAAATTTAGGTATATTTACTTACTGTACAGGCGCATCGCAGATGTAACAAACTGGAACCAATGCTTTTGCCAATTTTTCACTAAGGGCTCCCATGAATTTAATTTTACGTGTAAATCATAGACGCAGAAAAAAGTTGTTTGTGCTCACAAAGCGTTCCTTTACTCGAAATGTTTGTTAATACTGATAAAGCTGATTTTTACATGATTCGATAGCCTAATGTCATATGTCAACCTCTATGATCCATTTTTTTAAATTTATGCCCATGGCCTGAGCAGTGACGCCAAATGTAAAATCACTCAAATTCGGCGGGCCCAAAAAAAGCCATTTTTTACATTTCGCCCTCTATTTTAGAATTGAAAATCCAGTCTGTGGACTGGACTGACTGGACTGACTCGTCTTCAGAATTGAACCGTGAACAGGGCATTAGTGAAATGAACGATGTGACTGATGTGACGTCCCGTCATGTGTTTTATTTTCCTGTCGGAAAAAAATTTCTGATACGTCTCCAGTTGACCAAATTCAACCTAAAAATTGAAAAATTCTCCATTTTTTCCTGGGTACACCACTGGTTTTTACTACAAACAGACTCAATTCATTGCCCTTGATATGGCTGCGGCTTTAACAAATTAGCGTTATGCTGAAAAAGTGCTATTATAAAAAGTCGAAATATTTCTTCAGACCTAGCCCCCACCGAAATCGAAGTCTGGGACCGCCAGTGCCAGTACCATATGTATTTACACTATATTTGAATGTTTTTTAAGTATAAATTATTAAACATATGTTTATAGGAAAAACAGATAGGTAAGTAAAATTCTGGGTCCAAAAGCTCAAAAATGAGCAATTTGAAGCACAATTTACTAAAAAAGTTGAACTATAAAGAAATTGCTGCCAAATAGGCGATTCACTTTACACTGGTTAACCCTTTGACGCCCAGAGGTTCTCTCTGTAGGCAGCTATTCTTTGACACTTTCCAGTTTTTTGGCCATTGCTCCAGCTACGTGCGTGGTAGAGACTAGAGAGCTCGCAAAGCCACCGTTCCATAGAAAATTTAACGGTGAATAAAAATTGTCAGTCAATCTAGGTTCTATGAAGCATCTTTTTATAGTTATAAGCGCTCAAACATGAAAGATTGTGCAAATTTTGCGCCATCACACAGGCATAATACCGCACCCGAGAGTCTTAAGACAGCAACAGTGCACCCATCATAGTTGACAGCTAAAAATAAACTACAATATTTGCTGTATCTGATGCACAAAAAGTTGACTGCCAGAGTTGCGATCAAATAGGCTGTAAAGAACAACAGCAAATGAGGCTGTACAAAAAATACTACTTTTGCGATGAAAAAAAGTCAAATTTTTACACTGCTTAAGGGGGGGGGCTACTCAGGTCAAAAATCAAAGTTCTCCAATTTTGCTTATTTTCACATATGTTACTCCCCCAAGGCACCCCAACGTCAGGTGAGAACAATTAAACTTGGCAGGTGCACTTTTAGTTCAGTGCATTCGTCAGTGTAATTACATAGGCAAAAGTACGCAAAAAAGCCTAAAAGTTGCCCTTAGTTGAACAGTTCTGACACAAACTACATCAAGCTAATCAGGCTGAAACTTGGCATGGTAGCAGCCCACATGCATGCGCAAAATCGCATGATCCGGATTTTTTATATGTATTTTTAATTCTAAAATCGAGGGCGAAATGTAAAAAATGGCTTTTTTTTGGGCACGCCAAATTTGAGTGATTTTACATGTGGCTACACTGCTCAGGCCATGGGCAAAAAATTTAAAAAATGGATCATAGAGGTTGAGATATGACATTAGGCTATCGAATCATGTAAAAATCAGCTTTATCAGTATTAACAAACATTTCGAGTAAAGGAACGCTTTGTGAGCACAAAAAACTTTTTTCTGCGTCTATGATTTACACGTAAAATTAAATTTTTGGGAGCCCCTAGTGAAAAATTGGCAAAAGCATTGGTTCCAGTTTGTTATGTACATCTGCGATGCGCCTGTACAGTAAGTAAATATACCTAAATTTTTAAATTTCTTAAATTCTCTTATCTAACTAACTTACTAATATTTACTTACCTAACGTTTCCGTTCTACGCGACCTACTGTCGCCTATTTTATCTCCATTATTTCCGTTCTTGTCAATGTTGCATGTGTTTGCCTTCTCACGGCATGGGTACGGTAGTAGGCCTTCTGTACTTTTATTCTTTGCTCCGAGTTTCATCTTATTAAAATCATCTTTAATCTATCTTTGCTGACTTCTCTATTGGGCTAGCAGCGTCGTGAGCGGAACCTACGGTAGTTTAATTACGGTTTCTCAGAGCGAGACTGTAAGACTTACGGTAGTAACGACAGGGTACTAGATACTCGCTACACGCCTTCTCTGGGCTACATTGTGTGCAAATTTGAAGCGAATCGGAGTAACTAAAATTTTCACTTATTCAGGTAGCCCCCCCTTAATCAAGCATAAGTTTCGTTGTGTGGCAGTAGGACTAAAATTGGGCCACTAAATGCAAAGATCTGCCATTTCTGCAAAAACAATCAGTTGACTAGAATAAGCTAGCCAAGCTTTATAGCCCCATATTGGGCAACCACCAGGGCCCAGTTTCATAAAAGATCAGTTGCGATTCATTAGTAACACTGATGTAAGCTAGAAAATGAGTAATAACTTTGTGGTTACTTTTCTGTTGGAAACTTTCACAACATATTGCTAATATGTTAGACAATGTGTGGGTAAAAGTTTGTAACGTTTGCTTGATGCAATCAAAAGTCTAGCTAAGTCAAAGTCATTCATTAGTCCCAAATATTAGTAAATATTAGTGTGCTTGAAAAATTCATTAATATTTGCGACTTATGAATGACTTCAAGTTAGCTATATTTTTCACTGGATAACGCGACTTTTTTGAGATTTTGACCACACATTATGCAATATATTGGCAACCTATAAACTAAATTTTCAGCAGAAATATTATGTAAACGCAAAGTTATACTCTATTGTCTATGTTGCATCAGTGTTACTAATGAATCGCGATTCACTGTTTTTGAAACCGGGCCCAAGTGGGATACCTGAGGTTCACAGTGCGCATCAAATGGTTAAATTCGAAGTATCATATAAATAGCACATTTAAATTTTTTAGCGTTATCAGAACAACAGTATTGCCATGTTTGATTGAAAGAACCTCACAACTGTGCTGAAGCTGCCGCTAACCAAAGGTTACGACATTTTATGAATAGTATGTATAGTATAGTATTTATTTACGTGACATTAGCCTATTAGACTTTGAACTGCCAAACAGCAAAAAAATCAGGACGATTTTAAAAATTAAACTGCAACAATGGCCTACATCTAGCGTTTTGACTTAAACAGTTTATATGATTACAGTGCTTACAAAATAACGCCAAACAAATAAACAAGCAGGCCCCAAAAGGGGCAAGGTTCCTTTGTTGAGTGCAAAATCCATATTTGTCAGTTTACTTTTGATACGGATACCTACTTTTACTTTTTTTTACTTTTGATTTCAGCACTCAGTCAGTGCACGTTAATGACAAAAATTTTAGTTCAAAACAAATTCTACAGACAACAAGTACCAACTTTTTTGGACAAACACAACTCGGGGGGTAGAACACATGCAGTAATTATACACTAGTCTTGAAGTAGCGCCTTTGACCACTCGGCCACGCTTCTTCAATTACTATTGATGTTTAATTGCTACTGCTCTGGAAAAAAACCATGACTGATATGAAAGCGCAATAAATATTTATATTTTTTAATAAAAATAAAACTACGTTAACTTTGCTTTTGGCTAACAGAAGTATTAGAGGTTATGCCACATTTTATTATGAAAATAGAACTTTGAAACTGGTATAAACAGACAATTGTCTAGACAGGCACAGGAATTGCATGTGTATTTTGTCTGAAACATTAGCATACGCAAAAAGTTTTTAAATAACAAAACTCAATCAAAATTACAAATTAAGACCTCTGAAAAAGTGTTGTTTATAATTGTTTCATTTAAAATTGTGAAAAACGTTTTCAAAAAAAGAGCAGTCAGCTCCCATACTGACTTTACGTGTTAATCATATGCGCATAACAGCATGTGGCTGCTACTTTTACACTGCTCAGAGTTGTTTTCAAAACAATAGTTCCTTCTCTAGAAGGAACAAAAATCTAAGCTCATAAGTATCTACGTGTGTAATGTAAAACAGTTAAATTGTGAAAGGAAATAAACTTCAAAACACTGCTTGCTCAAAAATTGCTTCTAGAAGCAAGCTGAAGCGAGCTGCAAATAAAGCAAATAAAAAAGCCTTTTGAACTGAGCTTATTAATACCAGACACAAAGTGACATCGTACAAATGTACATCTGGCTTTAAGCTTGGCGGTGCAAAGGTGAATAAATTAGTAAAAAATAAGTGAGCAACTCTGTCCAGAAAAATTAATTGTAAGTGATCCATAATCTGATGTTTTACAGACTTTGAAAATTTTCTGATCCACGCTATAAAGCCGCTAGTCAACAAAAAATATTTTTGTTCAAACAATTAAGATACTTTCACAAATTTTAGATATTTATAATAACACATAAATTATACTTACGACTAAAAATACATGATTCAAAAATGAAGAGCACCAAAATGCATTAAAATTTGGCAGTCTTGTTGACAATTTAGCCTGGAATCAAACTAGTTTAGAAGAATAGTTTGGACAATAAATTGCTCAACGCTCATATTGCTGTTGTGCAGTGTAAAATGCCCTATCCAATACAGCTTTATGCAAAAAATTTATTCAGTTAAAAAAACCAGCGTTTTTTCCCACGCCCTGTCTTAGATGTGCATCTGTCAAACTGAAATGCCTTGTAGTTTCACTGTGTTGTTGAGATCGGGGCTATTGTTGAGAAGTAATTCGAAAAGGCAAAAGACTGCCAAAAAGTGATCAACTTAGAATCGAACCTATAACCTCATGGTTGAGAATTTATGAAACTAACCACTCGACCACGTAGATCACAGAGTCCCGAGACTTCACTAAAAGTACATATATAAATATATATAATTAATAGGATACAAAATATCCTAAGCAAATTGATAACAATAAATATAATAATCAAGATCCAAAAACAGTTATGCAACACGGCACATAAATCCTTAATTGCAAAATCGTAAAATTTAGGACCTAGGACAGGAAAATTATGTAAAAGGTTGGCCCAGGTTCACAGCGTTAAAATACTCGTACCTAAAATATTCAACGCCAACTAAACGATCTTGCTCTGTGGTCTCCGTGGCGCTGAGTACTAGCGCATTGGTTTCTTAACCGAAAGTTTGCTGGATCAAGCCCAGCCGGAGACAACTTTTTTTTTAAATTTAAACTTTTTTTTAAATTTGAAGTCGATTGGCTGTTAACTAATTGCAGCATTAACTTATTTTACGTCTTGATCCCGTATCCATTGTGCACTTTGTACAAACTTTGTTAAAATAGCTAAAGAAGATGTTTTGTATGGAAGATAAATCAAGTAAGTAAGTTAATGCTGTAGCTGGCCCAACAGGTTTACGATGGCCTCTGGCCAGTGTGCTTAAAAATAAATGCTTGATGCTTACTGAATGCTTTTGCCGTAGATTGGGCTTGTTGGGTTTACGGTTAAGATGGGTTTGTGTTTTAACCGATTGGCCTTCCGGTGAACATTTAGGTGAGTCAGTGGTCCACTGTTATTGACATACTTCACTTCAGTCAATAAAGTACAGAACCGCGCTAACTTCAGTAGATGTCGACTAATTGTTTTGCGTAGTGCGATTCCAATATGTCGTTCGTAAAATCCATCTGATCATGGAGCGAATCAACTACAAAATTCGAGTTAATACCTTACACGGCAAGCTATTTTCGACACACTCAGAGGCTATTACTGAGTTTCATGCGTGATTAGTTGAATGTTGCGCATTTTATTCCGCCTAAAGGCGGAATTATTAGAATCATAAAGTTATATGAATTGCGTGCAAGGCAATTTGGTACGTAATATTGCCATATGCTTATCATTATGGTAGTTTATAGACGCAAGCGTGTTCCAACCGTGGGGGGCATGACTGCCATGAAGAAGTACAGAAAGCAAGCTGAACTCCAAAACTAGTTACAGTAATGGGATCAACCCATAGCAAACCATAAGTTTGACAATAATAAACTGCTGCCCCCACCTGGTTTGGATTGTTTAGTTTTGCTGCATGTGTCCCCCCCTTTGCTGAAAGTTTGTTTTGTCTGGCAACGATCTGATTGGCTGTTGGCATTTAGCCACAGCCAATCAGCGTTTAATAGTAAATACAAAAACAAACATTTGATTCTTCGACGTAAAAATTAGGCATGGGCACGTTTAAACGGTTTGAACCGGTTAAAACGCGTTTAATCGTTTAAACGGTTTGGAACCGTTTAAACGTTTACGGGTTCAAAAAACGCGGTTTTCGAACCGTTTACCGTAGTGATTGGTGCAGTTGTTAGTGCGGTTGGCTGGGAAACTTTCGGTTGCCGGGTCGATTCTCAGTCATGCATTCCGAATGCACCTAAGTTTCGCAAAAATTTTACATTTCATAATTTTAGTTTGCTGACTACCAGTATAACTCTCTACGCATGAATTTTACTCCTTTTAGGAGTCTACTTGTTTATACTTTAAACTGTTTTGCATAATCAAAAATAATATATCTCGGTTATTTTTGTATAGTAGTCGAGACTTTTAACACAAGCTTATGCATATACGACAAATTCGCGCTTTGTAGACGCCAGTTTCAATTGGTGATTTTTTTGAAAAAGTTACAAAGAAGGAGTCCATTTTTGTTTCTTTCTTCCTTCTGTTTGCAAGAACCTTTATTTTATCAGTCACTCGATTTAGATCTGGAATGCTTTGCATAAACTATGTATTGCGAATTACTAACACACTAGCGCAAATTCATAGTTGCTTTCTTAAACGAAGACTTGGCTTTACCATAAAAAGTAACGGTTTCGGCCTCCGAATCAACACAAGTAATAACATTATCGACATAAATATAAATGCTATCCTTTATCTGATTAATGGGCCAGCACAGTCAAGGTAATATTCTACCGTGCCTCCGAGCAAAAAATGAATTGGTATAACCCCATACGGTATGAGAGTTAGATTAGATTACCAGCCATATCATCGTTTAATAAAAAACCTGGTCACGCTGCGGCCATGTTCTCGCAGCTATACTTGTAAGAAGGCCTGTTCAACATCCGAAATCATTGCAATTGATTTTAGATGTAACGTCATTAAAACCCACACAGGGGTGTACGCGGGTCAAAATTTTACATAAGTTTACATTTGTCCAACGACAGTACTAGATACCAAAGCGTCGTACTGAAATACGACGTGTGCTCATAAATGGCAACATTTGCAAACAATTTAGCCGGTTTCTTACTTAATGCAGAAGTTCGCTTGTAGTATTTTGAAACGAGAACAAAACTTTTGCCGCCTTTTACTACAGTTGGCTTGGTTTATTTGAGTCCGTTCTGCCTGAAAAAAATTAAGAAAGTGTGGAGCAGTTTGTTAACTTGTAATCGACAAGTGTATTTACCCAGAAATAGTTAACAACATGTCAGTATCAGTTTTCTGCTAGTTTTCTAAGCCTTTCACCTTTTTCTACGCAGACGGAGGAGCATTATTTGTGACAAAACAGTTTAAAACAGTAAATAGCTGAAATAATCACATTAATCAGGCGTTAAATTAGATAGATCAGTAGATCCTGAGATTGTAGCGAATCATTTCGCCTCGGAAGGGATTGACCAGATATTTATAGTTTAATTAGCTTTAAGGTTAGGCGAAATTAAGGAGCCACTTACATATATAAATAGTAAAATTTGTGCTACGCAACTAATCAACGTGTTCTGACGTTTTAGCCGTTGTTTACCTTATTTTACCTTTGTTTACCTTATTTTACCTTATTTTAGCCGTTGTTTACCTCCGGCCCGGAGAGATTTTTTGGAAACGGGCCCGGCCCGGGGCCCGGCCCGTAAAATCCCGGGCCCCGGGACGTGCGCGGCCCGCCGGGCCGTAGCGGGCCCCGGGCCCCGGGCCGTGCGCGGCCCGCCGGGCCTAGAAATCCGCAAGCCCAAGGGCCGTCTCGAGCTTCAGCAACGTATGAACAATGACTGCATTGCATATATATTGATTTTTACAAGTGCGCAGGCACTTATATTACACTCAGACGCACACACAATGCATTTTCTCACTTGCTGAAGTCTGTGCCGGGCCAGCCCGCGGGTTTCGGGCCTGCTACGGGCCGGCCCGCGGGCCCCGGGCCTGCTCCGGGCCAGCCCGCGGGCCCCGGGCCGATAGGCCCGCTACGGCCCGCCGGGCCTGTAGCGGGCCGCGGGCTCCGGGCCGGGCCCGGGCCGGGCCGGCCCGGCCCGGGCCCGGCCCGGAAGCGCGCTAGTCGGCCCGGCCCGGGCCCGGCCCGGAAATTTTGCTAGTGGCAGAACTCTACCTGCAATTCTATTAGTCAACAGCTCCTACTGGCTAAACTACAGGTTTACGGAGTAGAGATCGGCCGGGGCCGGTGGCGGGCCGCTGGTCGACCGGGCCGGCCGGGCCGACTGGGCCGCGGGGTGGAGTGGAGCTTCAGCCTCGAACCAATCAAATGAAGTTATACATACAGAATGGAGGTCACAAACAAACCCCCGTAGAGCAACTATCTTCACGGCAACTAGCGAGCTTTGTCTTCAGTTTAATATAAATGTATTTAAAAGCAATTGCTGTGAGCGGGAACTAAAACTAACGGCGGATGGACTAATACTTATGTATATAGGATTAAATTTATAATTTAACTCAAGTGCGCTGTAACAGTGTGAGAATTAGTGCAGTTAAAGCTCGTTGTAAACGCCTAAGCTGAGACCTAAGTATATTGATTTATTTTGTGGGGTGTACCCCACTTACAACAAAACTGATACAAGTTTCAGTTTTTAAGTTTTCCGTTCGGCGTCTGCTATTCATTACCTAATCATTCTACAGCTAGAGTGTTAGGTCCGAGAGCTCGCGCTTCTTATCACGGCAACAGCTGGGGAATAACACTGCTACTTTAAGGGGCAGCTTTGTGTTTGTAATGCAAAAAGTCACAGTTGTACGTAAATTATTAGTGTGCTACAGTCGTCCTTGGACTTTAGCAGTCTTTATTACTGATCAAGCCAACCAGAGCCCACCGGGTCGACCGGGCCGGTTTCGGGCCGCTTCCCGGCAAACAGCGGGCCGGCTGGGGCTGACCGGGCCGACCGGGCCGACCGGACCGACCGGGCCGACCGGGTTGACCGGACCGACCGGGCCGACCGGGCCGACCGGGCCGACCGGACCGACCGGGCCGACCGGGCCGACCTGGCCGACCGGGCCGGCCCCGGGCCGACTGTAACGGCCCCGGGCCGGCCCGGGGCCGACCCGCTGCCACGCGGCCCGGGGCCACCGGAATCCCGCGGCCGGTGGAATGATTCCACCTCTCAAACTATCTCAAGCACCACACGCAATACGTAAATATTGGAGACTTTTTCAAAACATTTTATTATTGACAAGGCTGTACCACAAGGCGCTATCGTAGCCCTACTGTTGTTTAAAATATACTTTGACGATTTATCTTGGGAGTCAATGAAAGAAAACTTGCTGCGATACGCGGATGATACTACTGTTTTTGTAAGCGGCTAATCACTTGTTGAAGTGAAGAAAAAACAAATCATTCTCTGACTGTCATCTGTAAATGTTTGTGTGCCAATTTTTTGGAGCTACAAAACTCAGTATTCAGAAAAAACAAAAATATGTAGCCGAGTGATTTGCTAATCACTAATGTAGCTGTTACTTTTGCACTGCGCAGAGTTGGTTTCAAAACGATGGTTCCTTCTGCAGAAGGATCAAAATCACCCATTGCTGTCAATAAGTGGGCTAACTCTCTCTATTGAAAATAGGAATAAATCTACTCATTCATAACCGGGAGGAACCCCCTACTCTGTGATAGCACTTGCTCGACTAAAGGGTGTCAAAAGGGGATAACTACATCAAAATTTATTGACTATTAAGTTTTGTGCAAGACCCAGGGTTTTGAAACTGAATGTCCAACGACTTATGCAAAGGTTTTCAACAAGGTATCAATTTGTTCACATTAAACAAGATTAGTACGGTTACTCTTTGTGACTCTATGAGCGGCCTAAAAAGCAGTATGCACAAAAGAGCAATAAATTTGCAGTTCCATACAACACACAGAATATACTGTATGCATATAAAACCATGCAATACATTCATCCCCCTATATTTGGGGAGTCTTTGTCAAAAACTGTGTGAACTTCTGTATATAATCACTGACACAGTTGGGTTTGGTCAAACATTGAAACTTTTTTCGAATCGTATGTCATTTTAACTGTTTTTTGCAAACATTAACCACGCATTCACTTTGTGCTCTGTCATCAAATTCTATGCACTGTACACTCTGCACTGTACTTTTTCACAGCAATAAACCCTTTTCATGTATCGTATTTTACTGCTGTGGCGTTTATTAATTCTTTCGGACTGTATTTGCGTTTAGAATTTTGTCTGCTTTAGTAATGTTAATTTTTTAATAGTTTTTTTGAGAGTGTTGCGGCTCTTGAAATTTACATCAGCGTTTTACAGTTATTACCAATTAGAGGTTGTTCAACTTTTTATAATCACTAAAAACTTAGAAGTGCTACAAATTAATTATCGAACTTTTTCATAAAATTTGCACATAGAGCGACAAATAGTAAAACCGGCAAACCAGTTTGATTTAGTTTTCTTTTTTTGTAAACGGATTTTTTTTGCTAACTATTCAGCTGTTTATATTTATATAACTAAACACCGTTGTTTTGATTCACAGATTTTTTCTAACTTTGAGTCGATCTAAAACTTATGTATTTTGTGTTTAAATCTGCGCGTAAAAGCAAACAGCGGTGTGACAGTAACGAATTCTATAAACAAAATTTCTCGAATTTAGACAATGTTTTTTCTAAATACTGATTTAAAAAGATTGTTTAACTTGAACGCAGTGTAAATCTACCTGATTTTCCATTGAAAATTTCAAGTTCAAGCAAAGTTTAAGTCAATTATCGGAGTTTTCAAAGTAATTGATCGGAAGATTGTTTGGTACACGACAGTTGTGACGGTAGCATATTATTTGTAGGTTTGCCTTATTTGCCCTTAGATAAAGCATCAGGCCTAGGCTTAGGCTTAAGGCTTGCGGCTTAGAGCATAGGCATCTTTTTTTACTTTGATCACCCAATTTTAAAATACCAAAATTGTCTTCATTAAAGCTCAATTAAATAACTATTAAAATACCGCTAATACTTCAACTAGCACTTTCTGTCTTAGTATTGATATTTGGAAAGTATGTCATGTGAAATTGAAGGAATTGTTTTAAAGCGTCAAAACTTTCTGGTCATTGGCAGGAACTAGGCCTACATATGTACATAGTATGGCTATTCAAAAGTTAAATAAAGTTAATGTTTGTCACGTTTTGGTAATGTCTTGGAAGGGTTTTAGCAGTTTTGAAAAATACATTGACAATTCAGCAATTATGTAAAACTAAACTTAATGCATCATGTAGTAGCCTAACTTTATGTGAAGGTAATTCCAACCCTATAGGTTTTATTCGCGTAACCAACGGATTTTCAAGTTAGTGTTTAGTTGACCGAGGTCCAATTAAGATCTGTGAGTCAGACGAAAATACGTTTAAGCTTGTAGTTTCATAATAGCAGTTTCCTTTAGAAAGACAAATTCATAAACTATAGGTAAAGTGACTGAAATTTAATTCTCTGTAAAGTTCTGTGTATGTTAAGACAAGCTACTACGCTGGCTTAGTGAACTGTAAACCAATGGGCTAGATAATATCAACGATTAAAAAAACAGTAGTAGGTAGATTGTTTTGAAAAATTTGTCTCAAATTGTTGTAACGAAAACAGTTTCACAAAATATGAAACTAACACTGGCTTGCACCAAAATAGAATAGCTCGAGAATAGAATAATTCACGAATAGCTGATTCCATTTAATCCTAAAGAAGTTTGCATTAGATTTGTTTTCACTGTTTCTTCGACAATGGGTGCCTACTAACTAATTACCATACATTGAATATAATTCCTAAATATTGCGAGATGGTGAACAACACTCGAGAATAGCTAGAGAAAAGGAATACCTAGCTCGAGAATTAGGTTGGTGCAAACGGCCGTTAAAATTGATAAATTTGCACACCCATAAAACGCACACGAAAACATCGAGAGTCAAGAGTACATAATGTGATGAAATTCTATTTGGTACTCTATTTGTTATTTTGATAGAGTTAAGCAATTATGGATCTACTCATGATATCATAGTATATATATGATACATACACTATGTCCGTATGCACATTACGATTTTTTCCGTTTTTCTTGAGTAGGATATCGACACACATAATTTGCGTGGTAAATTTCTATGATATGAATAATATGATTAATATGGTTTGAATAACAACTATGGATATAAATTTCACTTTCGCCACAGACAGTTACTCCTTATGTTACTAATGCAGTATGTACTCTGATTACCACAAACAATTTATACTGCCCATTTATTGAATTGTTTAAAATCATTACAGCAGGTAATACAAGCATTACAGTACTCCTGATACAACCCCAACCAATGGCAATGCTGTGCATGCATTGTGCAAAAAGTAGTGCAAACTGCAATGCATGTAACTGGTTGCTATGTGCAATGGTTTGTCGCTGTTGTTGTTTAAAATGCCGTCGTACTGTAGCGGCAAGGCCGTATACAAAACACACTCTCCCCTGTTCAATTCTTGATTTTACTTCATTATATTAGCCCCAATAGACAAAATTTCAGCCATTTTTACACACCGACTAACCCTGTGCAGATCCAGTTAGAGAGAGAATAGTTTTAAAATTTTAAACTATCGTCGCACAATTATTGTGTCAAGTGGCGAACAAAATTCGCATCAATATAGGTTCCGTTAATACTGCCACTGTTGTTTCCACTGTTCTGAGCTCCTACACACATTGACTGTTTTCTTGGGGAGTCCTAAAGTTATTTTTTTCTCAACAGTAACAAAAACAATGATAAATTATTGAGTTTAGTGGTTTTCGTGGTTTTAGTGTTTTAATCTGAAGTTTTAATTATTCCATAATGTATGAAACTAAACACTCAGTTAGCTACTCAGAAAGTGATACGGTCTATGTCACTGTTTTTATTATTGTTTTATTTACTTTTTGTTTTATCTGCAGTGTTTTCTAGTAAACTCAAATTTTGCAAGTCCACCTTATTCTATTTCCATTCTTATTTTTTACTAGAATTTATTGTTTTTATCACAGTATGCAAATTTATTGAAATAATAACCGTTTTTCTACTTTTTGTTCCTGACAGACGAGTCTAAGAAACAAATTTATATCTTAAACAGGTTCGCATATTTTGTTAAAGTTATTAGTACCTAACTATGCGCCAAACGAATAATTTTTTTAATACTACCACTTTTCCTATCTTGCTGCCTTCAATACATACTTACATTTGCTTGAATATTAAAACTTGGTTTTGTTTATTACTAAGTTGTCTTTGGTTGCCTTCGCGAAGAAACTTCCAATTCGACATTATAATAGGCATTGATATTGATTTGTACATTTGAATTTTAACAAAACTATTTAGTTCATTCTTGTTCATCTTAAGAAATAGTTGCTAATAGATAATTGGATAAAAATGAAGAATTATCTGATTTATCGAAATTAAAAAAATTGTGACTTTTTTAATTACGTCTACAAAAAACTCTACATACCAAAACATAGCTGATTCTGCAGACCATGGATTTATGTTTTTGTCCCGGTCGATAGATAATGGATATACTTCTGACAGCACAACTCTTTAAAAACACATTTCAAAATCAATATTGGTTATTTCCACGATCGATCGAAAGAACGTTTTTAGCACTAAAGTTTTGATTCTAGAATTCGTCGGTCTAATGCAGAAAATTTCGCCTAACATTTTCCAAACTAAAACGAAAACTTCTATAGCTGAGTGGATATAAAAAAAACAGTAAACGTATTTCACCGCTAACGTGACTTTACGCGTAGTTTCATCTTGTAATCTGCGTAAAGCGTGTTTCATGTAATCTCCACGTTTGAAAGAAAGAAAGTGTTAGACAAATTCTTGTCTGTTTATTTAGCAACTTGACTTTGGGCTGAAGAGTTTGGGATTTGATGTTTATTTTTGGTCAGGATTTCACAGGAGTTTGCAGCATGAAAGGATTACAGTCTATCATCATAATTGTCACCTGCTTTGTACTTCATACAGGTAATAAACTTGTACTTGTAATCTTGATTTGCTTTAGCTGTTTTTTGTCCATCCATTTGGAACAGCCAGAAATTGCTTTCAAAGCTTTTTGGATTTTTTAACGGTCCATCGGTCAAGTGTATACCAAAATGATGCTATTTTAATGGGTATTTAATGGGGTATTAATGTTCTTTATTGTAAAACTTATTATAATTGATTTGTGGTTAACTATTTATTTAACTGATATAGTTACTATTCATTTTTTGTAATTATGCTAACATTTATAGGTATAGTTTATTATGTTTTTTATGTCATTTTTCTTGGTGGCTTTTTTAGCTATCCCACTTCATTTTAATTGTTTTGCTTTAGTAATTTTGTCTTTTCAATGCTTTCTAATGGATTCAGATACTTTTGTATTGTACTTCAACTCCCCAAATTTAAAAAAATTTGAAAAACGTATAGCTACTGAACTTATGATTCAATGACAGTGATCCCCCACGTTTCGAAATGTTTCAAGATTTTTGCGCATTTTAACGACCTTACTCATTGGGGATTTTTTAAGACAAAATCATCAAACAACTCAATCATCAAAATCCAATTAAAAATAATTTTCAAGGTCCTACTGTATAAATTTGTCATTGCAAAGTTTTATGGTGTTATTTTCAAAGCCGTGGTGTCACTTTGTCTAATTTATATCAATAAGTCATGATTGCACCAAATTTAAAACGCAAAAAAATATTTAAAAAAATGACAACTATCGGAAAACCTTGCAAAAACCGTA
>JASANF010018222.1:0-20416 GCA_030248245.1 Trissonchulus sp. WLG1_4
TAAACTATCCAAAAACAAAGATTATAGCCATTTTTGGCTTCGAACTTTGGCCGACGTTCACTTCCGAAAACACTGAAAATGCAATTTTCAAGGGGTCGTAGCTCAGAAAATCCAAATTTGTGGATAGGGGTTCTATTACAATTAATGCTTCCCTCAAGGTAATTAATGCTTCCCTCAAGGTGCTCTACACCAAAAAATAGGTCCACTATTTCCCCCCCCCAACTGCACTTGATCCCACTATTTTTCTCTCCCCCCAACTGCATTTGATGCAGTTACTCTACTCCAAAAAATAGGTCAACTATCGTCCCCACCGAAAAAAACCGCGCTTTATCCTTATATATACCAGCTACATATTTATATACAGATTTTTTTTCAGAAATGCTTGTGGCAGTTTTGCTGATTGCTGGAGTTATACTGATCTCGTATCTGTATTACGTGAGAATCAAAAAGGTTAGCATCTAGCTGCTTGTGTGTTAATGCACAGGTTCAGAACAGCAATGTTTTGCGTTAAATGCAGTTTGGGGAGGGGGGTATAGTGAACCTATTTTTTAGTAGAGAACCTTGGGGGAAACTCTTGGGGTTGGGACTGAGTCCCAATGAGATTTTTTGGACATTCAAATTATCGAATGTAATCTGAGGCCGGGATCTAAGTCGGGATAAAAAGCTCGGCTTTTTAGCGCCCCAAGTCTGGCACTGGCTTGAAAAAGCCACGGTATTAAGTCGAGCTTGCACAAAAGTCGAGTCGACACTCGACTATGATTAAATCATTTCGGCTCATGCCCTTTACAGCGGGCGAAATAAGAATAAATATATGTCATGGTCTTTATATTTTATGTTTAAATTTTGGCATATATTAGGCACTTTAACGTATGTATCTTTTAACGGTAGGCCAAATATATACCGCCAAAAATTTTCAATGTGTTCAAAAACGTTTTCCGCCAAAAATTCAGAATTAGCAATGGTGATTGATTCATGATAAGTATATATGCTTTTACAGGAAACCTCATGCAGTATTCCTGGTGTCGAAGCAACTGATCCGAAGTACGCCTGTCGTATGTAATTACGTTTAGGCATGATTCGCTTGGATTGACTAGCTGTTTTTAGGGGGTTTTGTATTCGCTTATAAGAAAAGATTGGGTTGTATGTGACCTGGGATGTTTTTCGCAAAAATGTTCGAAAAAGTTCGAAAAAATCTCGCAAAACAGCGAAAAATATTTGACGCAGCAGAGGTGAACTCGTAAGGTTTGGAACTCTCTCTCCATGTCCGTGTCGGTAAAATATAGCTCGGCAAACACAATTTTAAAACCAGTGAAGAGTCAACCGGTAGTTACGTGCTTCATGCAACTGTGACGTCATTGTTACTTTTTCGCAAGTAATAAACGTTGTGTTATTTTTTTCACAAGTAATATGTAGTAAGTAAATAAAGTAATAAACAAAGCGCCTAATTAACACTATTAATTAGGGGCTTTGTTTTTTCCTTTATTTACTTACTACAACTAAACGTTGACATGACATTCCACATTATGCCGAGCCTGTATACTCTACAGCCTCTTATATGCCAACACACATACACGTCATGTTCAGCCGCTGTGTCAGATATCATTGCAGCCTTCAGTTCGATGCACTGAAACTAAGCATGATTTAACTTGCAATTATGGTTTCAGTGCGTTAACTGAATCAATGCACGGCCGCTAAGGCGGCCCCGAAAAAGTGCAAGAGTTTTTGCGAAAAAAACCCAGGTTTTTGTAACAGAACATAATTTTTGTGGCAACTGTATATATTCCTATTTTTTGTTTGTAAATTGCCCAGTGCTCAGATGAGTCAGTGGAATGCTGCTTTATTGTTCGTAGAACTGGAAATTTGGGTGACATTGCAAAAGCCGGCAGTTTGCATCAGTTTCTACAGGCGTTGCATAGACAGTATGGGGACATAGCATCGTTTTGGTTCAATCAGGAACTTGTCGTTTCCACTGTCAATCCTCCAGCTTTCCGTGCTCAGTCCAAATTATTCAACAGGCCGTGTAAGCATATGTATAATTCAAAGGCTCACAAACTAACGCTATATTATATTATATACTTTTGTAATTTAGAAGTTTTTTTGTAAAAGTTTGTCTGTTCGTTTGTTTTTAATTCTAGCCTGTTTGTTTGGTTGGTTGTTAGTGGTTGACGCAAATTTCGAAACTATTATGGCATTATTTGATGAAATAAGAGACGTCTGTTCACGTTGGGGTAATAACAAGTTTCCTCAAACTCCTTAGGCACCGCATCCGCAGCCGTGTGGTTCACTTATTATGGACCTAAAATCTATCGCCGTATGCGTCACCCTAAATACCTAACCTTCTGTTTTATTATTTAGAACATGAGTCAAGTTTTTTTGCATAATATGCAATTTTTGCAGGTTCACTTTTTGCCAATCTTCTTGAGCTTGTGGGACCCACGAGTGTTCAGTATCGCAATGATGAAGATGGGCAATTCGTTCGGCGTAGTCTGGATCCATTTTTTGCGCACGAAGCCATGGCACAAAAGATGCCAATTTTCAACGAAGTTGGTTCTGTAAATTGCGAGCAGAGATAAGCTTAAGCCTCCAGTGCAAAAAGTACTATTAAGATGAGGGATGAGGGTTCTTTTTATTGTCTTCAAATTAGTGTAGCGTTTAATCTCACGTTCAGTTTGTGTTTGAGATTCTCGAGGTAGTGAGACAGAATCTTCCCACCAGTCAGTAGTCAACTTGTTTTCGGTTCTCGCATCTTTTAATCGTGCTTAATGCCCAGACCAACTAAGGAGCCCGGCTCCGTTTCGTGTAAAATGTGGACCACGTCAGTGTGACGCGTCAGCTAATTGAGGCAAATTGACAATAAAAAACTTCTAATATTTTTCATTCGTGTAATTATAAAATCTGCTGTAGTTGGTGTAGGTAGACTATAACTCAAACCGCTGCAAATGCCTAATAATTTTTGCTATTTTAGTCTCACGCTAAAATTGGCTGTTTATTTCGTATTTAAAGATTGTCTGCAACTTGAAACTAAACGTTGAAACTTGAAACTATTTTAGTGTTAACTTTCCTCACCTTTAGTGCGTTTTTTTATTATATACTAATCTTGAGTTGTTAGAGGACTAAATTTTTATAGATCTATTTATGAATTAAGCCCCGAGATAAGGTAAACAATGGTTTCTGTACTAATTTCTCATATTCAGTACATTTTGTTGTCTACTTGTAATATATCTTTAGTAGCATCAAGCATGCATATTGTTATTTAGCCCTCAATATTTAGGTTGCCCGCATAACGGCTGCCAAATGGAGTCAGGCTGCAAGGAATGGCGAACAGCTAAACTTGCAAGATGAAATGCTACTTATGGCCTTAGAGTCGATTGTTCGCATTATTTTAGGCGACTTATACCTCAAACATCAGTCTAGCAGTCAGTTTTTTCAGGACTACACTGTTGTAAGTATTCATTGTTAGTAGTACTTGTAGTGGTTAGTATTACTATTGTGAAGGCTTTTGTGCAGCGGTTATAATTCTGATTGCTTTTTAAAAGGCCTATATATAAGAGCGGGCGTATGAACGGGCGCACGAGCAGGATTCGATAATTTTTAGAGTTAGAATGTTACCGCATTCCATACAATGCAGCAGGCACTATTGTAAATTTGTTAAACTGAGAGTCGTGTAACTTTAGTGTATGGATGAAGCAGATTGGAGACTGTCCCATCCGCCGTCTGATCCAAACACAGAACAGGGGAGAAAATATAAAGAAGGTACTGTAGCCTGTAGAAATATTTAATTTTTAGTCCGTATTTGGTTAATTGAAGACGTATCGCAATTTTTATTACAGCCTGGGGCCTGTTGCTCAACTTTACAAATCTCACAATTGTAACAATTGTAAGTGCAAAATCAGGTGATTCGTAATGAATTTATATAATGAATTCGTAACGAATCACCTGATTTTGCACTTACAATTGTTACAATTGTAAGACTTGTAAAGTTGAGCAACAGGCCCCTGACTGCATAAAATCAATGGGTTTTCTTATGAGTAAAATTTCAGTTTGAAAATTTGGGGTGAGGGGGAGTACTCCATTTCTACTGGCTATGCTTCTGGCAATACCGATTAATAATACAAGTTAGGAACTAGCTGGTTCTTAAATTTCGTATTATATACTCATCACTTAATCTTCTCATGTAACCACCCATTTCTAATGTTAATGAATTGCCGTTAATGAATTGCCATAGCCGTTCAGTCTCGCACTATTCTTGGCTACTGTTTCAGCATATGAGCGTATATCAGTGTTTGTGACAAAGATCTATGATGAGCGCCAGAAACACGAAGACGAACTCCGTGAACGGTTTTTAATCGATGAAATTGTTGATATCTCTAAATCTGCTCAAGAAGTGTACAGCTTGGCATTAACTTACCTGATTGGTGGATTTCATACCACTGGATACAGTTAGCTTTTGCGCTTTTTTATCAATTAGCTTGCGTACTATTATCAGAAGGTTTTGTTCGGGTTTCAATGTTTGCGTCTTAGCGCTACATTCAAGAAGAGACGTATTAATATGAAATGAAATTAAATGATTTACTGACGACCATACATGGGCGTGGGGGGGGGTTTTCACCCCCCCCCCCCAGAAGGCATGCTCACCCCCCTCCCCCCATACAGGTCCGTCACGCCCCCCCCCCCCCCCAGAATGTTTTGAAGTTAGCTCACGAAGCAAAAATTAGTGGCTTAGTGGCTCACGAAGCAGAAATAGCCGGAAAAGTTGCTCCGCACCTCCCCCCCCCCCCGGTGGCTCACACCCCCCCCGCCCAGAATTCGGTAGCTGCCCAAGTATGCTGACGACCAACAAAAAACAATTAAACAAAACTAACCAACAGCAGCTAGATATGTAATAGCAAAACCAAAAACATATTTCAAAAGCAAACAAAACAAATGTTTTCTTGCTATTGCTTTTTTTTCACAATTTGCGTTTGTAAGTAAAATTATTTGCTTAATATTATTTTGTGTGTACATCCCGAGTGATACCGAATTGACTCAGACTTTCAGCTCTCTCGGATGTCTATTTATAGTGGCGCCCCTAGGGTTACCTGCAGAGAATCTGTGCAGGCAGAGAGCAGTATAGATAGTACACACAACGAATGTTTCTTTTACTAGACAATACGAGGTATAGGATGACACCACAAGTTAGTTACTTTTTTTTAGACTTAGCTATTGTCAAATACTTATAAGCTAATATCACAACACTCCCACTTATTTAACAATTGACAGCTAATTTAGGCTTCAGCTTCTTGTAACCCCATTTCATATCGCAACTTCTCAAACTGTTCTTTTGGAAGCGGCTTGGTGAAAATATCAGCCACCATTTCTTTTGTAGGACAGTACTCCAAGGAAATTTTCCCGTTTTGGACGGCTTCTCTAATGAAATGATAACGAATGTCTATATGTTTAGTCCGTGAATGATTAACGGGGTTTTTAGCCATAGCGATCGTTCCTTGATTGTCTTCCAAGATTGGCAGCGGTTTTGCACTGTCGGGCAACGTCTCTCCCAGATCGCTTAAAAGCCGCTGAAGCCAAATAGCTTCTTGAGTAGCTACGCTTAAGGCCATGTACTCGGCCTCGGCAGTCGATAACGCTATCACTGCCTGTTTCTTGTTTTGCCAGCTTATCGCTCCATCCCCAAACAAAAACACGTTGCCAGAGACAGAGTGTCTATCATCCCTATCGCCCGCCCAATCAGCATCGGAGTAACCAACCAAACCTTTAGTTGAAATCTTTTTATATGTCAAGGCTATGTTGATTGACCCCTTCAAGTAGCGCATAATTCTTTTCACGGCCGTCAAGTGAGCCTCAGTTGGACAAGAGCAGAACTTGGCAGCAGCTCCCACTGCCTGCGCAATATCAGGTCTAGTGGCAACAGCTAAATAAAGCAAACTTCCAACCATAGCCTGATACTTGACTTGAACTGCTTGATCCAGGAACTTGCTCAAACCATCATCTTTAACTAGCCTGGTGCTGGTATCAGAAGGTGTGGCCACCGGTTTGGCCTCAGAAAGATCATACTTTTGTAACATCTTCAAGATATAGTGACGCTGGTGAAGTTTTAAAATTCCCTTGCCACTATCTTGCTCAATACTGATACCAAGACAATAATGTAGTTGACCCATGTTTTTCATTTTGAACCCAGTGGCCAAGGCTTGTTTCACATTGTCCATATCCTTAGAGTTTTCTGTAATCAAAATCAAATCGTCTACATAAACTGCCACAATGACCAGCCCGCGTTCGCCCCTTTTTATGTAGACACACGAATCGGCCGTAGCTTGCATGTAGCCTGTAGCTAGCATGTGCTCATGAAAAGCACGGTTCCAGCAACGAGGAGCCTGTTTGAGCCCATAAAGCGACCTTTTGAGCTTGCACACTAGCGTTTCTTGTCCAGGCGCTATGTAGCCTTCTGGTTGTTCCATATAAATTTCTTCATCTAATTTTCCATTCAGAAAAGCTGTTACTACATCCATCTGATGTATGTGCATGTCACGCTGCACCGCAAAGGCCAGTAGCACACGAATTGACGAAAACTTTACAACTGGAGAAAAGGTTTCATCATAGTCGATGCCATATTTCTGCACATATCCCTTGGCGACCAATCGCCCCTTGAACCTTTCTACGGTCCCATCACTTTTGTACTTAACTCTGAACACCCAACGACAAGCCACTGCTTTTCGATCTGACGGCAATCGAACCAGCTCCCATGTACCATTTTCTATCAGTGAATTGTATTCAGCATCGGCAGCTTGCTTCCATTCTTTCGCATTGGCGCTGCCCATGGCTTCTTTCAAAGTTGCAGGTTCTGGAATGGTATGGGCATGATATGCCAGGTGATCCATTTTACAAGCAGGATTGCTAGCTTGATTTGCAAACTCGTCGAATCCGTAGCGAGTTGGTGCGTAACGAGTTCTAATGGACCTTCGGCGTCCTTCTGGTTCCACAGGAACTTCGTTTGGCGGTTGTTCGACTGGGGTAGCATCGACAACCACTTTTGTTTCTTTTTTTGAGGATACTTCATCTCTTTGTTTTTCATCTTCCCCATTCTTTTTGAAACTATTTTCGTCAAATTCAATGTCCCTTCGAATGACAATTTTCTTCTTTATGTCATCATAAATTCTATAGCCTTTGGAAGCTTGACTGTAACCAACAAATTTCTGCTTCTGGGCCATTGATCCAGCTTTTTACGCTGGAAATCCGGAACGTGGACAAAAACATCACAGCCAAAGACTCTGAGATGACTCACGACAGGTCGTTTTCCATACCATTTTTCATACGGAGTCTTGTCCTCTGCAATCGCCCTGGTCAAAACACGGTTTCGAATATACACAGCTGTGGCCACTGCTTCAGCCCAAAACTTTTTGCTCAGATTCGCGTGAAAGATCATTGACCTTGCCGACTCTAACAGGGTGCGATTCATTCGCTCAGCCACTCCATTTTGCTGAGGCGAATACGGAACAGTAAGTTCATGACGAATTCCTTTTTGTTTCAAAAAATTAGCAAAACTGACAGAAGTATATTCCCCCCCATTGTCTGTTCGCAAAGTTCCAATTTTGTGCCCACACTCGTTTTCGGCTGCACACTGAAATTCTTGAAATTTCTGTAAGACTTCCGACTTAGACTTGAGAAAATACACCTTGCAGTATCTAGAGTAGTCATCAATAAATGTTACCAAGTACTTACGTCCACCAATTGAATCTGTCTGCATCGGACCGCAGACATCGCTGTGGACTAACTGCAGTTGACGCAGAGACTGCACACCTCCTGTCGGCGGAAAAGGTAATCGCTGCACTTTACCCTTAATGCAGCCTTCACACAGCGGTAAATCTTCGACTTGGACATCCAAGCCTTTCACAACCTTTTTTTGAACCATCTTTTTCAAACACTGCTTGTTTAGATGTCCAAGTCGTTGATGCCACAGTTCAGTGTCAGTGGCTTGGTCAACAACTACCAGACTTCCTTCGTGCACTAGTGAGCGGCACCTCAACTGATAAAGTTTATCTTTGAGCAAACCCACACCTTGAAGTTCGCCTTTCTTTCCCTTTATGAAACACTCGTGCGAGTAGAAACGCACGGTTTTACCGTTAGCCGTTGCAGACTTTACAGAAAACAAGTTACATGCAAGGTCTGGCACAAACAAAACGTTTTTAAACTTGACCTCTCTTGTACCAGAATTACCCAGCTGCATGACAACACGGACAGTACCAATGCCGCAAGCATTAACCAGTCGCCCATCGCCAAGGCCAACACCTTCAGAATTGTCGAAATTTGTATAGTTTACAAGTTGATTACGTTGCCACGTCATGTGACTAGACGCTCCCGAATCAATTATCCAGGCACACGATTTCTGTGATACCTTGCTTGAAACTACGAAAGCTGAATCTGAACTACTGTCTTGGTCTTCTCTACTTGCTTTAGCTTTGTGACCATGCCTGTTGGACCACACAGACTTTCTGTACTTGTTTTCGGACTTTTTTCTTACATTTTGAAGGCAATCTCTCCGTATATGTCCTTCTTGGCCGCAACCATAGCACTTGATTAATCGCGTAGGCTTTCCCGTGAGAGCAGCTTCTGACATCCCACTTTCATGAAAGGAGCCAAGTTCCACTCTTTTCAATTCTTCATGCACAAGAGCCTGACGCACATAGCTCAAGTCTACGTTGTCGCGAGCTTCAATGGCCGTCACTAACATGGAATAACTAGGCGGCAAACTAGACAGCAAAACTGCCACTTGATCCTCTTCCGCCATTGGTGATCCCATTGCTGCTAACTTGTCAGTCAATTCTTTCATGGATTTAATATGGTCCTGAATCGCAGTTCCTTCTTTCATCTCCAATTTGAAGAGCTGCTTCTTCAAAAAAAGTTTGTTTGAAAAAGTGTCCCTTTCGAAATGTGTTCAGCATTCTCGGACATCGTCCTCATCGCAGGACGTGACCAAATACAGCTGTGAAGAACTAATAGCCATAATAATTGTAGAGAATGCTTTTTCTATCTTTTTGGCGTAAGCTCGTTGAGCTGCAGGATTAGCGTCGTCAGCCAAAACGTCAGTCCCGTCAACGACTCCCCAAAGTTCCCTTGCGCGAAGCAAATGCTTCATCTGAAACTTCCATGTTGCCCAGTTCGTCCCATCTAACTTTTCAATGCTCCACTTCTCATCCGCCATCCGGAACAACAGTCAATGGCAGTAGGGACCAAACAAACGGGGGAATCAGAAGGACTTAGAAGTTAGCTGGTGACCCATAAGCTGGGCCCATAACCTGCAGAGAATCTGTGCAGGCAGAGAGCAGTATAGATAGTACACACAACGAATGTTTCTTTTACTAGACAATACGAGGTATAGGATGACACCACAAGTTAGTTACTTTTTTTTAGACTTAGCTATTGTCAAATACTTATAAGCTAATATCACAACACTCACCGAAATCACAGTTTATAGCTAACTTTCGCAGTTCAGCTACAAAGTCACTCACAGTGTCTTCTTCTCTCTGGTCGCGTTTATGGAAGTGAAAACGTTCAGCAATTGTCAACGGTTGAGGCTCAAAACGCCGCATAAAAGTTTCTTTCAGTTCAGCAAGAGGTAAGTCCCCCGGTCGATTTGGTGCCACAAGTGATTTGATGACACCATAAGTTGTTGAACCAATCGCGCTAAGCAGGACTGCTCTTTGTCTTTCTTCATTTTCAATTACGTTTGCCACAAAATATTGATCAAGCCGTTTGGAGTAGCTGGACCAAGTTTCCTGACCAGGAACGAAAGGTTCCAAGGAACCAATTGCCGCCATAGCGAAAAATGGAACGTATCAATGGCAATGTTCCACTGCGCCAGTTGTTATATTCAAGACTATTGCATTTACAAAAAACATACGACTGTTTTATCGAGATATCAAAAACTGTAACAAGAGTCTACTTTTTATGTTCTACGAGTTCTCAAGTTTGCAGTATCACAACACTAGATAATTTTTTCTAGTTTTTTTCTGGTTTTTTTCTGGTTTTTTTCTAGAAATAATTTTCCTGTGGGGGGAGAAATTATTTTCGATTCTAATTTGCTTCCTACCCCATCTTTTAATAAAAATATGAAACCCCCATCGTCGGCCATGCCCCCAATCTGATCTCTAGCCGCCAAAATAGCTGTCGCCCTTTTTAATAAAAATCTGAAGTGAAATTATTGGTGTTAAAACCCTTAGGGGTCGAATAAGTCAAAAAAACGGCATTTTTTCAACTAATGATCCACAGTCCCCCTATATCCATATCCCCCAAACCTAGAGGGGGTCAAAATTGAACGCTCTTTTGAATAGGCTAGGTTAGAAATTTGTAGGATTTAAACTTTAGCTGGAAATCAAATTTTGTCCAAAAATTAAACTTTACATGAAATTTTTTGCGCAAAATTGGATTTAGGCAAAAATACTGAATCAAATAGAGACCTGCTGCTACCATTGAAAGAGCAACACTTCTAAGCTACTAAATGCTGAAAAATTTTTGTAAATCAGTTCAGGCTTTGAAAAGTTACAAAATTTTTTCTGAAGCTACCAGGACCAGGTGTTACAGACAAGTCGAGTTCAGTACAAAGTCCGGGTTATAAACTTGGACTTAGTGCTTAGGTTAGGCTTAGGCTTCGCTCAGTGCTTAAGGCCGATTCACACGCTGCGATTTCACTGCGATTTTGCCGCAGCGTTTTCGCCGCTGCGGCAAAACGCACTGTCTAAACAGACGCATTTTCAGTGCGGAATGCATGCGTCTTGATATTGCCGCAGCGTTTTAAACGCCAGTCTCCGATTCGGCTTGCGATTTCAGTGCGTTTTGATGCTGCGGACGTGTTGGTTTCAACAATATTCGCTAAACTGTTTGTCATATTTTTAAAACAGTGAAGACGCAGCAAAATAGTTTGCGAGACGCAACGTTTGTTCAGACGCTGCGTTTTGTGTGCGACACCCTGCGGCTTGCGTTTTGCGTCAAAATCGCAGCGGCAAAAACGCACCGTGTGAATCGCCCTTTAGGCTGAGGCATAGTTCTTAGAGAAGCTCTCCTTTTCGCAAGGCTATGCACATGTGAGTGTGCGTGTGTGTTTTCAAAAATACTAAAATTTAGGCTTAGATTTGGATTTAGGCTTAGGCTTAGGCTTAAGGCCGATTCACACGCTGCGTTTTTACTGCGATTTTGCCGCAGCGTTTTTGCCGTTGTGGCAAAACGCAGCGTCTGAACAGACGCAGCGGTTTCAATGCGGAATGCATGCGTCTTGATTTTTCCGCAGCGTTTTAAACGCCAGACTGCAATTCGGTTTGCGATTTCAGTGCGTTTTGATGCTGCGGACGTGTTGGTTTCAACAATATTAGCAAAGCTGTTTGTCATATTTTTAAAACAGTAAATACGCAGTAAAACAGTTTGCGAGACGCAACGTTTGTTCAGACGCTGCGTTTTGTGTGCGACACCCTGCGTCTTGCGTTTCGCGTCAAAATCGCAGCGGCAAAATTGCAGCGTGTGAATCCGCCTTTAGGCTTAGTCCCAGAGTTAATAACAAGCTTCATTTCGGCTTAGGCTGAAGCTTTGGCTTAGTTTTGTAACTTTGAAATTTATACATATGTTTATGTGCATAGCCTTGCGCGAAGGAAAGCTACGTTAGTTCTTAGGCTCAGGCTTAGTAGGTGGGTCAGAAAAGGCATAGTCTTGTAACAGGCGCATAAATATGTAATACACAAAAACTGCATAATTATTCACATTATTATTACCCTTTTAGCTATTAGCTAAGTAGTACGTTTTATTTCTTACACACAAAGCATACTTTTGGACCACTCAATATAAGTTCCTTCTGTGGACCTATGTAGCTTAGCCTTGAATTAATCATTATTACGCATGCTGACAATTGCGTAATAATGGCTAAATTATGAGTCGCATGAGTCGCACTGTAGAGTATAAAAGGAGCAAAAATCTGTATTAGGCAGTCAGTTCGACTCAGCCACCAAGGGCGCAGCCAAGTGGTGGATTTCTGAAAGCTCGAGTGGCAGCCGTGCCAAAGGAGCAGAAAGAGTTAGCGCAAATGGCTCAGTTGCCAAAGGCGCAGAACTAGCGAAAAGTTCTAAGTCGTATAGTAAAGTAGTAAAGCTAAGTTAGGTGTGCCCCTGATTCTGTTCCTGTGTTAATTGCTCATTACGGATGTGCAATTGCCTTGCAACTGTTGTAAACTGTGTGGTACTTTTTTTATGCCGGTAAAGCCTATCAAAACTATTCGTATTAAATTCTGGTAGATAGGCCGTAGATAGGGCTTGTAGATAGGGCTAGGTCTTTGAATTACTGTGAAAGAGGTGCCCTACAACCTAGGCGAATACTTAGGCAGTGAGCGAGATTCTTGCCCTAGTTATCTGAAACGTCTAGTTGCCTACAGACGTTGTAAGTTAGTTGGCTGCAGTCAAAGTTAGAACCTGCCTGGTTGATTTGTAACTCAGCAGCCGGTTACAGTCTTAGTTGCTTGCATCAAATAAAAGGACACTTGCTACTGTGGAATCATAAATAAAGCTGCACTTTTAAACCGACTGTCAGTGTCAGCTTGCTGCTGAGCATCAGTGACGTTTTCAAATCGTATTTATGGGCCCGTATTCACATACTAAGTGTTATTCACATACTAACGCTAAGCGTTTGCTAAGCGCTAAGCGCTTAAGGATGCTTAGCATGTTAGAAGTTAAAGTTTGTGAACAACACTTAGCGCTTATAATAATTAATATTCTTATACTATCCTAACTATAATGATAATGAAAATATCTATTAACGACAACTTGACATGAAAGTGCACATAATAGTAATGAAACGTTTGTCTTCAAATTTGCATGACGGCCCGAATCAGCTTAGTTATGGGTTGCGTAAACAGTAGTTATTTTATACTACGAGACTGTGTCATTGCTGTATTGCAATAACTTTACAGATAACACTTCCAAGGTAGTTGAGATAAACTTAAATAAATCTGGCACACGTTTTTTTCGGAAAAACTTACTGCGCATTTCAGCACAACAATATAAATTACTTACCAGAAGTAGAGTTATTTATAATACACAATTAAAATTACTCCGCGGCAAAAACTCAATTACTCCGCGGCAGTACAAAAGAACACTAAAATCAGATCATAATTACATATCAGCTCATGCAAAATTGAAGTTCATTTGATAGCTAAAAATTTGTGTCTTTGCTGTGCTGTTGTGCTGCTGGTGTAACCAAGATTCGGAACTTGTGCTGACTGCCGTTGCAGTTTAAAAGGTACAGCAGTAATTTTATTTTCGTTTTAGCACGTTAAACGGACGTCAGTTTGAGCGCACCGTCAGAGACACTAGTGTACAAAAATCTAAAAAATGGATCTAAGATGTTATAAATGTATATTCAAATTAATAATTATTTAATGTATAGTTCTGTCAAATACTTATATAGGATGACGACTTGAAGCACGAGCCGTATTCTAACAACTAACAACAAATAAGCCTTCAACATGAACAACTTCACCTCCAAAGGAATATGGTCAACTTTTGCGCAAAAACTTTTCAGGATCATTAATGCGTAGATGCCACTCAGCATATAATCACTTTAGAAAGTCCAACCTAAAAGTTGTTGGGTTGTTTGTTATTTTGTACCAATAATGTTGTGACAAAATTTCGCTATTCACAAATATTTTCGATGGGGACTGGGGCGCTACGCCGTTCCCTGGACCTCCACTGGAGAATCCACGATGCTCATAACATAACCTATTCCGTCATAATGTAAAGTTTTGTAATCACTCTTAAAGTCGATTCATACTTCGCAAGGGAACACAGCACGTTTCGTCCGTTTTTAATTTCACACTTTGTAGGGTAAACTGACGTTGGGACATTGTGCGGCAACTGGGCATAGACATACTTTAGACTCGTAGGTCCGATTCTAAATAATATGTGGCTAACAGGGCGAAAGTATGACACGAACAGCCGTTTTTTGGTTCATTTTGTCCAGGTGTCCGTTTGTCCCTATGACATGCATTAATGGACCCTAATAACTGCTACAATTATTAGTATTACCAAGAGTACATAATGGGAAGAGTATGACACTGTTCCCATTGGCCAGCTTGGCAGCGCGGTAGATGCGTTGCACAATAACGGCCAAAAAGGGTCACAAACGGGACCCGGTCCCAAATGGGTACCTGGTACCCAAACGGGCCCTACGGGTACCCAAACGGGCCCTCCAGGTACCCAAATTGGACCCAGGTACCAAAACGGGACCCAGGTACCCAAATGGGACACCAGCGAACCTGATTGACTGATGGGGGTACCCAAACGGGCCCTCCAGGTACCCAAACGGGACCCAGGTACCCAAATGGGACCTCTTTTCAAATCCAACAGCCAATCAGATTCGCTGGGGTCCCATTTGGGTACCTGAGTCCCGTTTGGATCCCTGGGTCCCATGTGGGTACCTGGAGGGTCCGTTTGGGTACCTGCAGGGCCCGTTTGAGTACCAGGTACCCATTTGGGACCGGGTCCCGTTTGGGACCCTTTTTGGCCGTTAATGTGCAACGCATCTACCGCGCTGCCAAGCTGGCCAGTGGGAAGAATGTCATACTCTTCCAATTATGTACTCTTGGTATTACTAAAAACAATGTGAAATATGAACATGTTGCAGTGTTTTCCGTATGTTCCAATATAAGTTGTTATAATGCTTTGCTTGCCATTCAGTTTAATCAAGAGTACATAATAGGGAAGAGTATGACACTCTTCCCTATCCTAGCTAATCGGCCCGGACAATGCTCCGGCCGAAATAGCCCTTTTACGTCTTGATTTCAGGGGGGGGGGGTACCCCCCTAGAATCAAGACATGTCTTGATTTCAGGGGGGGACCCCCCCTCAAATCCTGGAAGTGTCTTCATTTCAGGGGGGGGGGGTACCCCCCTCCTCAAATCAAGACACCACCGAATTTGCTCTGGCAGTGTGCTGAAACGAGGGGGGGTACCCCCCCTGAAATCAAGACACTTCCGGGATTCGAGGGGGGGGTCCCCCCCTGAAATCAAGACATGTCTTGATTCTAGGGGGTACCCCCCCTGAAATCAAAACGTAAAAGGGCTATTTCGGCCGGAGCATCGTCCGGGCCGATTAGCTAGGATAGGGAAGAGTGTCATACTCTTCTCTATTATGTACTCTTGGTTTAATGAATGCAAAATATTTGCAATTTTTGCAGAAATGTTGCCAACGTGTGAGCAGATGGCACAAGTTCTGAAAAGTCAACATATGCTTCCATTGCATGTCAAATCTTACGAATAGAATTTGTAATGTAATGGCATCATCAATTAGAGCAACAGTTACAACTCAAATGCCATACTTATCAAGCGTCAACTGGCTTTCATTGACCATTACCAGTTTCGACAGCTGAAATTTACAGAGACAAGCAATACAAAGAACAAAATATATACCCTTCCATTGCGAAACAAAAAATAACTGCATTTGTAACATTTTCACATTGGACGTTGACAGTAGAAAAGTGAAATGTCATAATAAAACTGCTGAATCTTCATCAAAATAACGAACGACGACGTTAAAGCAGTTAATATGTAGATAAAAATCGTATTAAATTATAGACTCTTCATGTAAGATCAATTTTTTAATCATACGAAACTGTTCTGCTGTTGTTGAATAAATATGAGTGTTTCCTATGTGTAATTTTAAATAATTGCGCGAATTATCATCATTATTGCAGAATTTATGGCTACGAAAAACATACTAAACTCTCTCCGAGGTCAATAGCCGTCTCCCAATCGGATTGTCTTGTTTGTCTGATAAAAACAATGTATCCGTAGTATCAAGAGTACATAATAGTGTCTCACTCTTTGTAGAAGAGTCACTCTTTCTATGAAGAGTGGGACACTATTATGTACTCTTGGTAGTATATTGTCTTTAGTAAATCTTGCTGGAGAAAGGTTTTTCATTTTCAAAAATATTGTCAAACATCTCAACTTACAGGTATTGTCTAACTAGTCTAAACTAGACGCACTAGACTTGTAATAATAATAATAATAATAATAATAATAAGTTATTTATTTAATGTCTACTGCATGAACCAGAAGGCTCGTTTGCACAGGTCGACAGCAATATATGTAGGTATCTAATGTCATTATAGTAAGTTATGAGCATAGATGCACATAGGGGGGGTAGGGGGGTATCCACCCCCCCCCCTGAGGGTGGTCGGCATCTCCCCCCTCAGACATCCGGCACCCCCCTCAACCCCCCACCCCCCCTCTGATGTCCAAGAAACTGCCCCAAAAATGCGTAAAAAGTTGAAAAATTGCAAAAAGTTTTCGCCCGCGGCGAAAAATGGATCCCAAAAATGAGTTGAAAATCGAAAATTTCTGAAATATTTTCGGCTGTCGCCGAAAAATGGCCAAAACTAGACCACACCCCCTTCCGCGAGGGGTCGGGCACCCCCCCTCGCCGATTCACCCCGTGCATCTCTGGACATGAGTTATGTTTATATTATAAGACTGCAGTCTTTCAGGTATTCTTTGAAATGTCTGTAAGATCCTTCTTCAATTTCAACAGGTAGATCGTTCCAGGTTTTTGCGGTTAAGCTCTGAAAAGAATGTGACATATGGTTAGTCCTTGGCTTTGGCAATATTAAGCGTGGTTGTCGCATCATGTATGACAACCGGCGGCAGTGTGTGTAAAGACGGCCCAAATAAAGAGGTGTTTGCATTTTAATTGCTCGATATGTCATCAGCATTGAGTGTTCAGCGCGGCGCTTGTATAGTGTTTGTAGTCCACAAATGACCAATGGGTTTGAGTTATAAGGTAGCCTGAGTAGCTGTCTAAGACCATATTTCTGACATTTTTCCAGTTTTTTTTAAAGAAGCAGAACATCCTATCAACAAGCTACTGCAGTATTCCAAATGGCAGCGAACATATGTTTGGTACAGCTGCTTTATACAATTAAAAAATAGCTGACCTGTCGCAGCCTGTAATTACTTAGCCAAGCTTTGCACAACATAAGGTCAACTTGATTCGTAAGGCTGAGTTTAAAGTCCAAGACGCAACCGAGAACCCTTATTGTTGCTTCACTCGAGATCACCTGGCCATTTACTGTAATTGTTTCTAACTCGCGGGACGCAGAGGGATCGATAGACATGAATTGCGTTTTCTTTAGGTTGAATATTGGAAAATTTTGTAGTGACCAACCGTCAATTGACAACAGATCAGAGTTTAACTTTTGCTTCACTATAGTTGCATGTTAGCTCCTTTTGTGTAAAGTTATGTCATTTGCATACCGTGTAATTGAAATACTATGAAATTGCCACGATAGGTCTGCTACATAGAGATTGAAACGCAAGGGAGACAAAAGAGATCCTTGTGGCACGCCCTTGGTAACTGGCTGTAGTGTTGAAAGCTTTTTACCAATTCGAACCTGATGACTCCTGCCATATACATAGATACGAGCTCAGGAGGGCAAGCGCGGCCTGACCTAATCCGAAAGCCTTCAATTTGCCAAGTAATAATTGGTGGTTTATGCTAGCATACGCTTTAGAAAAATCAAGAGAAAGAACACCGACAGTTTCCCGTTTATCAACAGCTTCTCTGAGAATTTCAGTTATTTTTAGTACTGCAGTTTCGCAACTGTTTCTTTTAATAAATCTTATGATATCCGACGGTAAAAGTTGACTGAAATGCGAATTCAATTGTAGTAGAAGCACTATTTCCAAAATTTTTGCAATTGCACAAAAACCCCTTATTGGTCGATAGTTTTGCTTGTCGTCAAAATTTCCGCTTTTATGTACTGGCGTAATTACAGCCCGTTTCCAATCTGATGGAATTTTATTTGACCAAATAAAATGGTTAAATAGACCTGCTAGTGGCGCGCACAGTTGAACGGCTAATTTCTTTAGGAAATTCGGTCGAATGCTATCAAATCCTGGAGCTTTATTAGATTTTAGGTTCCGGAGGACTAATGCGACTTCTGCATCAGCTGTAAATCGAAACTCGAAAGTTTCGAATTGGCGTTCAGCAATGGATGTGATACTTGGGTGCGATTGAAGCTGTTGAGTTGTGAGAGTTTGCGGTTCAGGAACAACAGTTGCAAAGTGGTTTTCCATTATTGACGCAATCAAAAATTTGTCGTTGACGCGATTTCTGTTTTCAACTAGACAAGTCAGATTCGTTGTTTTTTCAGTGCCAAGGCCTCACAGTTTTTGAAGCTTAGAATAAAATCCCTTGGTACTTCACTTATTTGCCTGTAATTTTTCCTTAAATAATTCTTCTTGGCTTCGCGCTTGAGCCTGGTAACATTAAATGTTAAATGTTAATGTTAAATTAACATTTTCTGGGTATATACGCCACTGAAACGTGCCGTGAAACACGTATATGCCTCTAGAAGTATAAAAAAGTTTAAGCGTTAAGCCCAATTCACACGGTGCGTTTTGCCGCTGCGATTTCAACGCAAAACGCAAGACGCAGGGTGTCGCACACCAGTGGCGTATCCAGGATTTCGCAAAGGGGGGGGGCTGCGACCGGGGGGGGGGGGATGCGGAGCAACTGTGCAAAACAAGTTATTTTAAAACGTGTTAAAAATGCATTTAATTGCCATTTAACGCTAAAAACGACACATATTTGCAATTTTCGGCCAATTTATAATAGTTTCTGTATAATAAAATTCGCCACAGTCGCCCATTTGGAACTTTGAATGGTGATTTGCTAACGGCACGTGTATCAGCGTCTTGTGGGTAGATGTCGCGCGTAAGCGTGCACGAGCACGAGATTTTACCCCCCCCCCACCCCTAGGCGCTATTTGCGCTATTTGCGCTATCATAGTTTCCAGCTCAAAAACGCCACCCCCCCCGCCCCTAGGCGCTATTTGCGCTATATGCGCTACCCCCCATTCCCCCCAATTCTTTTAAACTTTTAGTTTGTGTTTTGATAGAGGATATTAAAAAATAGCGCATATAGCAAAACGATAGCGCGTCAAAGTGCTATAAGCGCTATTTTTTTCATAGGCTTAAAAATAGCGCTTATATCACCTGAGGGTGCTATTTGCGCTAATTAGGCGTTATTTTGTGCTATTGGCTAATTTATTGAGTAAGCGCCCACCCCCCGCTCCCCCCCCCCCCGGTTGTTGGGTTTGTAGGGCTTTCCATTCCTCGCTCCTATTAGTCAAAATTGTAGGCAATTACCCAACATGACTTTCCATTCTTTGTCCTATTGGTTACGCAAAACGAACCCCTAGAATTGTAAAAAGATTCAGTAGGCGCCCACCCCCCCCCCCCCAAACCCCCCCGGGGTTGGGTTTGTAGGGCTTTCCATCCCTCGCTCCTATTAGTCAAAATTGTAGGCAATTACCCAACATAACTTTCCATTCTTCGCTCCTATTGGTTACGCAAAATGAAACCCTAGAAGGGTAAAAAGATTCATAAATAAATAAAAAGATTCGTAAATAAAGTATTCTCCAGCATATTATTATTCTACTAAAAACAGATCATTAAAGGAAATAACCAAAAAACATACAACATACATGTATATAACTTACTTGTTAAGCAGGAAAAGAACGAGAAATAGTTTAAAGCAATAATGAGTTAATAATCATAATAAGATAATAATAATTAAGTCCAAGCAGCGTCCAAGCGCCTAAATAGCGCAAATAGCACCATCTGGTGCAATAAGCGCTATTTTTTAAGCCTACGAAAAAAAATAGCGCTTATAGCACTTTGATGCGCTATCGTTTTGCTATATGCGCTATTTTTTATATCATCGACTAGAACACTAACAAAATTTGAAAAATAATGTTAAAATTATTCTAATTTATTGAGGGACCGTATACTCACTAAAAAGGACAAAAATTTTCAATAAATAAGCCATTAGCACAAAATAGCGCCTAGATAGCGCAAATAGCACCCTCAGATGCTATAAGCGCTATTTTTTAAGCCTACGAAAAAAATAACGCTTATAGCACTTTGATGCGCTATCGTTGTGCTATATGCGCTATTTTTTTATATCGTCGACTAGAACACAAACAAAAATTTAAAAATAATTTTAAAATTATTCTAATTTATTGAGGGACCGTATACTTACTAAAAAATACAAAAGTTTTCAATAAATTAGCCAATAGCACAAAATAGCGCCTAAATAGCGCAAATAGCACCCTCAGGTGCTATAAGCGCTATTTTTTAAGCCTATGAAAAAAATAGAGCTTATAGCACTTTGATGCGCTATCTTTGTGCTATATGCGCTATTTTTTTATATCGTCGACTAGAAGCTCGGCGAAACCTCAACCGATTTTGATGATCTTGGTGTCAATTGAAAGATCTTTCAAATCTAGACGTCAAAAGTCTTCGATTTTTGATTTCATTATTGATTTTTCAAAAAATCAATTTTTCAAAAATCAGCTGTGTTTGAGCGGCTACAAAAAGTGCTGAGATC
>JASANF010018224.1:0-70991 GCA_030248245.1 Trissonchulus sp. WLG1_4
AATATGACAAATGAAAACACCTAGGGTGCCGAAAATGGCAGTTTGAGGGGTTTGAAAATCAAATTTTGTCTCAAATTTTCACGGTATTTCGATTGGATGCGTACAAGTGCCATGTCAAATGCATAGCAACAGAGTTCAAGCTGTGTGAGTGGCAGTTATGCGATATTAGGTCAGCCTCATAATTCAGAAAAACCGGTTAGCAGTGTTATGGATATACGAGTACGAAACTTGTTAAACTTCGGAACGTAAATATGATTCATGTGTTATAGCTTACGGGATATTAAAATAAAAAACAAGTTGATTTTGTAACCAAGCAGCTTGATGGTTAACACTCAGTTTTCATTAAACTGTGTCGTATCAAGCAGCTGCACACTACTGAACTCTTCGACTGCCTACACGAAAATGAACTTCAATTGGCAAAAATGATAAAATTTTTTAATGTCTTAGCGCTCTTAGGTCACCACCGCAGATTTACTAAAATTTACACAATAACTGATCGCACCAAAAAGTAAATACATAACAGTGTCCATTCTTGTACACAAGAGCAGTGAGATTCTCCTCTGTTGTAGCTAAGCGTAGGCGGAAAATGTGGGACGGCCAATCAGCGCATAGCTTCTGCGCTTCCGCCTAACACAATTTAGTACATCGTCGCTGACAGCGTTTTTAAAAATATATACGTGGTAAAAAAGGGACGAAAGCACAAAACAGAACTCAAAGGTTCAATACCGTGGAGTGTGGACATATTATATAGACGTAAACTACCGGGTCAGTCACAGCGCATTTTCAAAACATGTTGAATGCTACGCAATACGCGTACAGTACTCTTACGTGCGACCCACTTAACATGACCTTTCTATTCCTGAGCATAAGCCGCGAGACTGGTGTATATATATACGTAACCGAGGGTGCATATGAATTATTTGAGGTCTGATTATATTATCACACTGCCGAAAGCATCGATCGGAATAATGTTTACAATTTACTTCAATAATTGTTGTGCCAGGGGTAAAAGAGGGGGAGAGGATCCTGGTGCAAGCAACATTTTCCGCCAAAATCTGTTTGTTTGTGACTCACAAATTGTGGGTGTAGTTTAGCATTTCATCAAGTATTTCTGCTCTTGGCACTTAAAAATTGACCATTTTTAATGAAATTCTAGCAATTTTTACCTAAATTTCATCTAAATAATGTAAAAATTGGGTCAGTCTTGGGAGAGTAGGGTCATAAATTACTCGTTTCAGGGGAGGTTGGGTCCCCCACCAGGGGCAGAGAAGTATATACGCAAAATTTTGGTGCTATGACATGAATGTACATACTTTTAAAGCTGTAAGGCAGATTTTAAACCCGGAATTAAAAAATTTGTAGGCTAGATCTGGCTGATAAAACAGATCTTTGTGTAAACCTGCGTGTATATATTCTAAAGTCGTTTTTCCGGTTCAGTCGGCACTAGGGCGCACAGGTAGACTCTATTCTCATTATTTCCTCCTAATTTGTACTTCCGCAGTTCGAGTTGCAAAGTCAAAATAGGGTTTTTTAAGTGCAAAAAAATAATTTTTACTAGGGATGGACCGAAAATTCGGTATTCGGTTTTCGGCCGAAAAACGGGTATTCGGTATTCGGTACCGAAAAGTAAATTTTCGGCCGAATACCGAATAATTAGGAAATCAAGGAATTTCAAAATCAATGAAGGTTTAGAATTAGAACTAATTTTATTATTCCTGCAATCAGCACTACACTTCGAACTGAAATGTACCCAAAAAACATGAAAGCGGTATATTAGCTAATGCAGATACTTGTGTTAATTCATGGATGCTTAAAATTTATTTGGCTCTCAAGACTAGATTCTGACACGCCGTAGTCTGCGGCGTCTTATCGCACCTTGAGCCTTCTTTTTTAAACGTTTTTCATGGACTTCACTGAAAGTTTACAAGCAGTTCAACTGTCCGACTTCACCCCTAAAACAACCCAAGACCCTGTGACTTCCGGGGTGAAAAGGGACAAACCCACTGTACATGGATGTACATAAGGGTCTGGGAGCGGCAGCTCCCTCTCAGATTTGAGTCCGGGACAAGCCCCCCTCACATTTGACCCATCGGGACAGGCCCTCGTCCTTGGTGCTGAATAAAGGAGTCAGAAAACTCTAAAATCGCACCAGATCGCTGTAAAATGCATCAGCAAAAAAATAGCTCAAAATATCCAACTTTTGCAAAAATATTCATTTTTAAAGCAAAAATTGAAAATTCTTGCGTTTTTGTCAGTTCACGCCCCCGAAACGTCTGGACAAGCCCCCAGACCGAGACCCCGTGTACATTATGCCTATGTAGTATGTACATACCTCATCCAACTGCGGTCAGAGGTCGCTGAAAGTTGTGTAGTTTTTTGCTGGTGCTTATTGTGCACTTTTCTATAAAATTATTCTTCAATAGATTCTTCGATTCTATCGTATCGACTTATTCTTTGATACATTTTGCATTAATAATCAATATCAAACGTTTGCAAAATGTTCATATACATAGCATATATTTATTTATATGTATATAGTGTTTTAGTATTCTGCATCTTCAAAACCTGAGAAAACATTCGCTAACTTATGCTTGACTACTATTCTGTATATATTCGGTATTCGGTTTTCGGCCGAAAAAGAAAAACCGAATATTCGGTATTCGGTGAAATTTTTTTTGGTCCCATCCCTAATTTTTACCTAAAAAATGCCAAAATACGCACTTTCAAAAATTTACACAACATTTACACAGTGCTGATTTTGAAAAAAAACTCTGGACCCAGGGTCCGCAGTTTTTGGTCGCTCTTCGGCTATGATGAGTTAATGCAAGTCAAAAGCTAAATTGCTGGGTTTCACCTTTGACTCCTGGTTATGTATATATTTATTGGTATGTAATATATTGAAGTTAATATAGTGTTATTATAGTGACAACTACTTATAATGTTATCCGTGATGCCCGCTTCCAACTGCAGGTTTAAGGTTTAAGGTAGAACATGATTTGAACATATTACACAGTCCCACTGCACAGGTTAAAGGTTTAACGGTGTGGAAAATTTTCAACTTTTTGGTTTAAGGATTCAGCCAATCAGCTACGACCTGTAGACGGAGCTTCTCCATTCGTCCATCAGTTAAGAGCTGTAGGCGGAGCTTCTGTATTCTGTCAATCAGCTGCGAGCTGTGAGTAGGCGGAGCTTGTGCATCCAGCCAATGAATATACAACATTCAAATATAGTTAAACCTTAAAGCGGAATGAAACGTTAAATTTTAAACCATAAACCTTAAACCTGCAGTGGGAAGCGGGCATTTTCTCAAGCTTCAAAGAGATAGCAAAATAGCGTCATTGACGCTATTTTGCTATCTCTTTGAAGCTTGAGAAAAACTAAGGGTGGATTTCACAAAGGTGGTTTAACTAAACCATGGTTTTACGTACGTTTTTATATGATTTGCACATAATTTCGTTACGAAATATCGCCTGATTCGTTACGAATTTCTTAGATTTTCTTAAACCATGGTTTTAGCTCAGCTGAAATTTCAGCAAAACAGAGACCTGCTGCGTAGCAGGTTTCAAATTCCAACTGCGCTAAAACCATGGTTTAGGAAAATCCGCGAAATTCGTAACGAATCAGGAGATATTTCGTAATGAAATTATGTGCAAATCATATAAAAACGTACGTAAAACCATGGTTTAGTAAAACCACCTTTGTGAAATCCACCCTAAGAGTTTTTAAACTTATAGCATGAAAACGAAACATTTTAAACTTGTATTTTGTGCATTTTAATACAAGGAAGTATTCAGAAGTAAGAAATACTTAGAAGTTTTCACAAGTAAGAAACGTCTATCAGTAACTTGTTGTCCTATAATTTACGACTGAATGTCTAAATTAATTTCATGCCTTTACTGAGAGCCGATAACAGGCAAGACAAGTCAGTTTTTACATCCTGGTTTTATTGGACACAATTTATCTTTCTACAGTAACCTAGTTAGATAGTAAAACAAAGACTGAATTCAAAGTGGCATTAAACTGACTGAGAAAACAGTACAAATTTTTATTATCAAAAGAAAGAGTTGAAATTATTCGCCCAAACATTATCTGAATCGAAAGCATATAATTATATTGTTATTGCAATTCATGACATTATAGTCGTAGTTTGTAGTGAAATGTTGGCCGGCCCTATTTCAGGCACAAATGTACATGGGGGTCTAGGGGCGGGGGCGGGGGTTGCAAACGTGCAAGCCCCCGTACAGATTTGAGATTCGGAGAGAAGCCCCCCCCCCCTTTGATTTGTCCTGTCGGAGATGCCCCCCTCTTGGTGCTGAAAAAAGGCTGGCTACTTCTCTGAAACTAAAAATTTTCCTCAGGTGGCTGTAAAATACTACAAAAATGAGCAAAAAAACTAAAAACTTGGGAAAATATCAAAATTTTGCAAAAAGACGAAAAATTTTGGGAAATATCAAAATTTAGCAAAAAATGTACATTTTCACGCAAAAATTGTAAGTTTTTGTGAGTTCAGTTCCCAAAAACTTTGAGACAACGACAAGCCCTCCCCACTTGCGTGCCATAAGCTCAGTTTGGTTCAGTTTGCAAAGCTACTCATTAGAAAACGAGGAACCAAAGAGAAACTACTTTTGGTCGTTATATTTGATGATATAGCCAGCATAATTGTACATACAACTATCTACATAGTATGTGGAATTTCGTATAGTTGTACATACGAAGTATATAGACATGGTGAATATGCCTGTGTTAGAAAGATCGTTTTATATAAGCACTTGCTTTCATTACTTCCTTGTTCGAAATATTTTTGACAGAACGTTCGGAAAGCTAGATTCTAGTGACTGGTATATAGATTTTATAGTGTAGTGTAGGTATATACGTACGTACGAAATCGACATTTTTGAAAGGATATAATTCGCGCAGAATATATATCAATAAAAATAGCATTTTTCAGATTCCCATAGTATGTCTATTTCGTAGTAGCACCCAAAAGATGCAGATGTAAAAGTCATCAACTAGCTTCGTGCCAGTATATAGTTTTAACCTCAGTGCTGGCGAAGAAAAAAAACACTAAACTGTGACCAAAAAATGTTGAACACTTGACAATACAGAGCATGTGATTTCATTACGAAAAGAACTCATCCCAGCCATTATGAGTATATAATATACAACGCATAGCTCCTGAAATGACGCCATCAGTGTTTTACCACAGACTTCAAAGTACTAAAGTCATGACAAAAGAAAGATGCACCACTTACTCATTGTAGTAGTGATTACAGTGCGACTACTTGCTGTACTCTTGATAGTCAAAATCTATTCTTTTCGTAACGAAATCACATGTTTCGTTTTCTCAAGTGGTACAGCTACTATTTTTGGCCAGACTAGTCCTTTGTTTGATGTCCTTTTCAGGCATTCTGAAGCGACGCTGTTGGCACGGCCGCTCGTTGTCGGTGTCTGAAGAGGGGGGCTGTGTGGACCAGGCCGGCTCCCCCCTGCGTTCCCACGGGGGGTCGTCTGAGGCGACCCTGGCAGAGGACCTGGAGACTGACCCGGACGAGCGTCGCAGCTCGTTGACCAAAAAAACTGTGCGATTTGCCGAGCGAGTGCAGAAGACAGTCTTTCGACCCAATTCTAGCATTCTGGGTAGGCCGCCGGCTGGCAGTATGCTGACTTTGATGTTGTATGGGTGAAGGGTGATGCATCAGACGTACACCGGGAGCAAATTCTTAGGGGGGGGGGGCGGTTGGGCGTAGCGACTTTTCCGCCATTTTTTGCTTTGTGAGCTTTCTGGGTGGGGGGGCTTGGTTATGCGACCAATAATGTGCCGGCAAAAGTAGGAAGCAATGTGTTCAATGAAATAAAATGAAATAACAAATCTTTAGTGATTTTTCCGTGTTTTTTTCAGGTCAGCGAAAGAAGAATCAGCGGAAAAATCGTCGGCGGCGTCGTACGAACAGCACGGACAGCTGTGGCAGCGGACTGGAGGGGGAGGAGACGGAGACCTGTGATGATGAGAGCACGGCCGACGAAGAGCACAGCACAACGCCCTCCGCTTCGTCCGGGGAGGAAATGCCGGTGGAGGCGGATGCACCGGTACCGGCGGAACCGGCACCGGTGGGAGTGATGAAACCGGTATCGGTTGAGGTGACAAAGGGAGGAGAGCAATGTTTACGGGTAGCGGACGATAAGCCAGAGGAACCGGTTGACTCGACAATGCTGACCGGTGAACCGGTGGGATTGGAAGAAGCGGACCACCGAGGGAGGGCACCGGAAAACCCTACCGGTTTCGCCGGTTCGGATACAAAATCCCTGGCTGCCACACCCTACCCGACCGGCAGGAGAAGAAGAAAGAATAGGCGGAAAATGGTGAAAACTAATCGCCCGGGCGCCACAACAGAACCGGTAGATCCGAAACTAGAGAGTGCTGCCAGTGTTTCCAATGAGCCTAGCCTGTTGCCAGCCGACGATGAAATGGACTATAGCAGTTGTTGTGAGAATGTGGAGAATCGCGAAAATTTGGCTCCGTCGTCGTCGTCTGCGGGCGAATTTTTGGCCACGAATTTTGGCGACTTTGCCGAGGAACAGTTTCCGGGTGATTGGACAAATGTTTCGGGCAAACGAAGAAAGCCAAGAAAAATTCTAGACGAGCGCAAATGCAGCTCGAGCAGCGAGTCGTCGAAGGATAGCGGAATCGAGGTGGACGCGACTGAGAACCTGTTTGGCTCCCTGGACGAGACAGAGACCGTGGGAACAGACGATCTGGCGCCAGACCACACCACAGTCGCATAACGGCACAGATGCCAGCTAGCAGTTATTATTTTTGGGAGAAGAACTTTGTTTTTATAATGGTTAGTTATTAATTTGTTGGTGAGAATTTTTTTGTATAATTTTTTTCTTGTATTTTGCGGGTATGGAATATGTTTTCTGAATTTGGACGACTTATTTTATCTACTATTGTATCTAGCGGATCAATTTTATTTTATTTGATTAATTACTCAGTGTATATATGATTATTAGTGATCGAATGGCATTGAAGTTTGGGATCGAGATCGGGATCGGGATTCGGGATCCCATTCGATCACTAATGATTATAGATACGTAACGCGTTAAGATTTGGAAGTGTATCCGTTAAGCTGGTGCACTGCCTATATACTATTAATGAGTTTAAATTTACACCGATTTATGCAGTTTTCAATTGGACACGAAGTAGCATTGTTGTATTAAGTAGTACAGTGATAAGGCTTTAAGTTTTGTAAAATAGCAGTTCTTGTTACATGCTTTTACTAGTTCTACTAGAGTTGTTACTTAGTTTTCACAAACAGAACCAGTTTCACTAATGTTTCAGCTTGCTGCCTGCCAGATGTGATCGCTGTCAAAAGATTTGGCCTGTCTTCTAGCCAGGTTGTATTTTGGTTCCCATGTTATAAATTGTACAGTTTTATTCAATTTTTCTCCTCTCTGGTTAGTTTTACATTATGCATTATTGCACCAGCCACATATATTTTTGCTGTTTATAACATATTACTGCTATTACACTCAATAATAATAATCTTATTATTATTTGCTAAAAGTCAAAAATATACTGTGCTTATTATAGAATAATTATATTATATAATATTATATCCAATTTAAGAAGTGTATTGTATTATATAGAGTATGTTTATTTGTTTATTGTTAAATAAGTCTAGGGTTAGACCATTATACCGATTAGGTAGTAGCTTTTTTCTGTACATTTTTGTAAAAGCTAGCTAATTTTTTCATAATATTGTAAATATATGGCTAGCATAGTATATAGTTTGGTCTAACCCTAGTAACTTAGTATATATTTATGTATATATTTTTTGTATTTTTTTGGGAGCATATACATTTTTGTAAGTTTATAGCTATAAATAAACTTATGTTGCAAAATTCCTTTATTTATTTGCGGTAAGGTTATGAAAGTTGATTGTAATAAATTACTAATTAAAAGTTTTTTTAAATACTGTTTAAATTTATGCTAATTCAGACTTCTAATCCCATAAATATCCATAATTCAGAGATTCATGAATCATAATTTTAGCAGAGATAATATTAGACATCTTTATGAAACAGTTTTCAGTTTCAAATTATATTATATAACGTTTAAGCTGGCTCAGTTTTATGATGCTTTTTCCAACTTCAATATGTCCACTTTTGTATTTGACTATACACACGTCAGTGTCTTTATTTTCTGTTTGGATTATTACTTTTTGTATATTTTTGGTTTTTCTACTTTTTTCGGTAGACCAAAATTTTTATGCATATACTTTCCACGCATTAATTTTAGCAAAGTTTTTGTAGCTTTTCTTTAGAAAATAAATTTATTTTAACGGATAATAGTTAATGGCTACTTCTGATATTTCATTTATAGTTTTTTTAAATCAAACTTTTTCATATACTGCCTATTATAACCTGTTTTTGTTTGTTCGTGTATTGTATCATGCATACAGGACAGTACAAATAATTTTTGTAATTTCTTTCATAGTTTCATAATTATATTATGTGGTCTAGAGCTTTTATATAATATATATTTTTTATTTTCACTATATAGCCTTTTTGCGTTACCTACTGCCTAATATATCAAATTATATAACTATATACGTGAATTACTTGATTCAGAGCATATCCTCAAGTACAGCTTTTTTCAGTGTACTCTTGATAAGTTTCTATCGAGCAGTTATTTCGGGGAACGTGAAGTACCCTATTAAGAGTATGAAAATGGAAAGGAACGTTATTTGCTCATTCTAAGCCAAATCTTTTTGAGCCAAAAGGTGTTACATCCCTGCGAAAGACGCAACACTAACTTAAGAGTTAGGAATTAAGAATGCTTAACCACTCAACTCATGTATATGCACTGCGCGATTTTGTATTTAGAACCTTCAAAATTTGTGATAGACAAGCAATAGTGATCAGTTTCCTTGTTTACACCGAAAAAGCGAAAGTGAAGTTATGTTTTAGTATTCTGTTAACTTCAAGGTATTGTACCTTGAAAATCTGATACAAGATAATAGTTTTCCATAAGAATTGTCAATATAAGTAAGTTTTTTTAATTTTTTTAATTAATCGGTTTATCTATAAAAACAAGAAGCGGCTGGTACAAGCTGGAAACTTTGTCAAGTTTAATCAAAGTAAATTTACATAGACGAACAAAATGACGTTATCAACTTTTGACGAAAATGCTATTATTATAACATACTAGCTAAAAACTTTTTATGAAAGTCTCTTGTGTATTTTCCAGCGTATAAACTTGTCATACGTATTTTAGCAGATTATTAAAAACCGGTTTATACGACCATTTTAGGATACTAAAAAGCTAGTCGTAGTCCTAACAAGTAACGTGATCATATTATATTTGTTATAGTTACAGATATTTTTTAGTTCATACTTTGTCCGAAAAATATCCGTTTGTCCATAAAAATGTGATTTTTAGTGACTGCTATATAAAACTTGAATACTTCCTTACAGAAGCTTGTGGTGTGCGGTGTAGACTAGTACTAGACTAATAATAACAATTAGAAAAGCTAGTGTGTATGTACTCTTGGTAGGATTTTTTGTGACACTGACAATCTTTTTCAGACACAGACAAAGTATGAACTAAGCTATTTTTAGTTACCTATGTGTCAAATATTACGTACATAGAAGTATTCTATAGTCCTAGGTGTTTACAAGGATTCTAAAAGTTAACTAATATATTAAAGTCTGACAAAAAAATCGTTGCACCACTTGAGAAAACGAAAACGAAAAGAAAACTTGTGATTTCGTTACGAAAAGAATAGATTTTGACAATCAAGAGTACAGCCAGCAAGTACATAGTCGCAAAACTCATGCCACTAAAATAAGTAAGTGGCGCCTCTATTTTTTGTCAGACTTAAGTATACCGTTTTGATTAATGTTGGTTAAGTCAAAATGCAAACTTAGCTAAACTGTGTTTGGTTATAAGTTTGTTTCTCTGAATCAGTGTTTTTATTGCATTAGTAGTTTTTGTTTTTAGTAGCTATATATAGTTTTCGATTCAGTAGATGTATATTTGTTTGTAGTGCTATTTTGTAGTCCATATTATATACTTTGTAGATACGTAGCATTTAGGTAGCACTTTATAACACTTAAAATTAGCCAAATTAGATCAACTTCAAAAGCTTCTTGTAATGGTTCTTAATTACCTCACCATTTGCAAAGTCATTAAAACGATCAAGTTAATCTAATCTCATTAATCCGAACGGAGTATCGCTTGGAATCTCGTCGTAGTGTACTGGGCTGTGAACAGTTAACACCTAACACGTAAAGCCAACACCTGGTCAAAGTTTGCCAACCTCCAAATTACTATTGCACCAAGTCGCCAGAAAAACTTTCATCAAACTTGCTTTCAACTGCATTTTTTTATATTTTTTGATAATACTTGATAATTTGCAGGGTTGGCAGTCTCGGTCTTGGTCTCGGTCTCGTAAAAAACCCGAGACTAGGCTGGTCTCGGTCTCGGTCTCGGACCGAAAAACCGAGACCTGCCATAGGGTGGTCTCGGTATTTCAGATGAGGCTAGAAGTTTTCAAAAATTTTTACGATCACGAAGATTTTTTTACGATTTAAGATTCCAAATAGAATGCCAAGCATGGAAATGGAATGGTCAAAACTGTCTGCTGCAGAAGAATGTCAGTTCACGGGCAAACTAACTTCAAGTTTAAGCTTTGTACATCAAGCTATTAATTAAGTTTGAGCTACATAGAATGGGTTGTCTGACTTAGCGATATTGCATTTGTATGTTTAACCACTCAAGCATAATGTTAAACAGTATATAGAAATACTGACCATCATTTACCAAACAGTGCTAACTTCGTAGTTGATTTGTAACTAAAAATTTGCTGGTTTCAGCAACGTTACGAAGCGCGAATTGGGTGGCAGTTTAATTGAATTTCTTGAGCCCCAAGCTCTCAACGCATGTCAAAGCATTAAGTATCTGAAAAAACCTAGGCACAATCAAATGCTTTTTGGGCTATAGAGTGGTTGAGGCATCAAACCTTCCTCCCCACTTAATTGTGTCAGCTGGAGAAACTTTTCCGGTCCGTCATGATGCTCCTATTAGCACTTCTGATAGTAGCACCAGTGCACCAGCACGGACGATTCTACGCTGGCACCTGAGTCAGACTGTCAAAGTGCAAATATATGTATGCAATGCACTATAAAACACACTGTAGTATGCGAAGTGTGCGAAACTTTTAAAACCTTTCAAAAGTTGACAGAATTGCGGAAAAATAATCCTATAGTCCGGCAGTCAATCACCTACTCTCATGCTTGCGGTCGTTTACAATGTTAAGTTTCTCGCAACTTCGCAAGTCATACACTTATAAACCTAACCTGACGGTCACTTTTTGTATCTTAATCACTATTTTTTCACATTTCAAAGTATTTCAAATTTTTAAAATTGAAACTTGAAAAAAGGACCCCCAAGGGCTGGTCTCGGTCTCGTAGGTCTCGGTTGCTTGGTCTCGGTCTCGGTCTCGGTCTCGGTTGCAAACCCGAGACTTGCCAAACCTGATAATTTGATCAGTTGGTTAGAAATGTCAAAAGTAAGCGTTATCTTATTAGTCAAAATTAGCTTTAGTCCGTTTAATTCGATTGCGGAAAACTAAATAGCTATAGTCTGAAGTTTGTTTCTGACTTGGTTTTAAAAAATCCTGATTTTTGGGAATAAATGATTAATTTCATCAGCTGTTTTCGAGAAAATCAACTACAATTAATTCAGACCTTACATAAATCAGTTTACGTCACCGGATGAAAATTAAGTTGTGATATTTAGAAATTTATTAATCAACTAAATGTTTAAGGGTTTTTAAAAGCCTTGTAAGATCCGTAAAGTTTATCAAATGTTTTTTATCAAAAGTCAATTGTATGCAACAAATTTCTCATAAACCAGTTGCAAAACTGGTTATTTTTGGTCATTAATTTTTGCGCGGCTAGATGTTAGGTAACTCGCGAAAACTGGTTTTCGCGATTTTTTTCTGTTTTTTAAGTACTTTAATAAAACCAAATCTATTTACCCGTTGGCTATATTTAAGCACCATTACGCTGCTGTTTCACTATTACATAAAGAATTTAGCATTATCTTAGTTAAAGTTTGAATTGTATGTATAATATGTAAGTTTTTCAAACTTACGGATGTATATTTATAAAAAATATTTAAAAACATAATTAAATTTGACCTTGTGTGATAGCTTTCTTTTTGCATGCCGTTACAAAGTTTATTTTGAGTTTGGTAAAGTTATGAATGTCGTACGTAGTCTTATATATATATAATATATATATATATATATATATATATATATATATATATACAAATTTATAAATATATAATATATATATATATATATAAATATATATGTATATATCGTATAGTAGCTTTTAGTTAGCTAATAAATATATCGTAGGATACGCTTCTTTATATTGTAAATAAGTTTAGCGCTAAAGGCCAGTTTACACGACCAAACTTGCACCAAACTTACGCCAAACCAAACTTGCTCCAAACTGAAGGTTTGGTCCAAATTTCCACCAAACTTTGCATTCACACGACCAAACAATCACCAAACCAAACTGCCCCAAACTCAAAGCAAATTTGCACCAAACAGCCAATCAGAAGGCACCACAGCAACGAGCGCGCATTTAAACTTTTAGTTCAAATTCGAGTTTTGTCAAAGTAAAGCACAATTTTTGTGTTTAAATATAAATAAACGTTATAACTTTGAGAATGATAGTTTATTCGGGTTTATATTGTTGTTTATAGCCACAACACACCATTCGTACATACCTTTTACACGAGGGTTCGTTTTGTAAGCTCTTGTACCTACAATTCTATTGTCCTTGTATATACTACGTTAGACGAAAATATTGGCTATTTTTAAAAATTTTGGCCCAAATTCAGGTAGAGTATAAATTTGATCTGTAGAAATACCTTGATATACCTGGATTCGTAGGGGGTCCCCACAGCTTAGGCTCATGCCTTGATTCGTGTAGAGGATATATCCCTTATAACTGTAGCTTTTTTCAGTAATGGTCTCAGCTCAGCAAGTCCGAGGACGCGATAGAACCCGGTACCAGTTTAGCAAAACCACTTGTGCGAAATCCACCCAATGTTTTCTGCTTTTTTTCGTATATTTATGTTTTCTGCACTGAACGCTGAACAGTTTCTGTAAAACTCATTAAGCAGATATCGACTGCATGGTACTTTTATAACTTATTATCAGACTATTAAGGGTGGATTTCACAAAGGTGGTTTTACTAAACCATTGGTTTTACGTACGTTTTGCATGATTAGCACATAATTTCATTACGAAATATCGCCTGATTCGTTACGAATTTCCCAGATTTTCTTAAACCATTGGTTTAGCTCAGCTGAAATATCAGCAAAACAGAGACCTGCTGCGCTGCAGGTTTGAAATTTCAGCTCAGATAAACCAATGGTTTAAGAAAATCTACGAAATTCGTAACGAATCAGACGATATTTCGTAATGAAATTATGTGCAAATCATGCAAAACGTACGTAAAACCAATGGTTTAGTAAAACCAGCTTTGTGAAATCCACCCTTATTGTCCATAAAATTCACTCATCAATTGGAACATACCTGTAAACTGAGGACAAATGTTTTTTTGTAGTAATTTGGGGCACAAAAATTCGTGTTCTTTGTAGAAATTAATCAGCGCAATCGCATTATTAATGCCCCACAGATTGTTCTCAGCAGCCATTGTGTTACAAAAAAACTCAGCAGTAAAAATCAATATCGTAGGCAGACTATGCTTGTGCATATAAACAATGCTGGGAAAATGTTGCTGTGCAGTTGAATACTTAAATTTGATTGGCTGTTTGGTCAAACCACCAAACCAAGTTTGGTGGTCCACCAAACTAGAGTCGGCCGTTTGGTCTGAGTTTGGAGTGAGTTTGGAGCATGTTTGGTGTGTATTCACACGACCAAACTCACACCAAACTTACACCAAACTCGAGTTTGGAGCAGTTTTGGTTTGGCGTGAGTTTGGTGCAAGTTTGGTCGTGTAAACTGGCCTTAACCGGTTGGGTTGTACATTTGCGTGAAATAGCCACGGGCAGATTTGCACAAAGTTCAGCTCAAGTTGTCAACGAGTTAGCTAATAATTCTTAGAATGCAAATTTCGAAGAATTCTTAGAATTAAACCTGGTTCATACTTTTCCGTGTTTGGAAATAAATGAAAAACAGCAGTTATTTTGTTGCTTTGTGCAGATTTTTGACTATATATGAAAATTTTGAAAATAAATTCATACCCAGGGGCAATCAAAAATTGCACGTACGGACAAACGACCATCTTTGCGGACAAGTATGAACCTGGCTTCTTACATGACCTATTAACTCTTAGGGTAACTTTTGGCAAATCCAACCAGTGAGTTTCTAACTGTGCATCGATATATATGGTGATCATTGTTGTGCAACAGTGCGTGCTATGTCAATTGGTGTTCCTTTGCTAGCAAGAGCACAGGCGGTAATGCTACAGTACATGACCATAGACCATCACTTACTCCTAGTATTGCCGAGTGTACTCTTGCTATTAGAAAAACCGATTCCCAGTGCTGAAAACGAATTTATATACCTCTTCTTATCCTCGTATAATTTGGTTGGCTTTGTTATGAAAATGCAAAGCCAAAAATCTTCTTGAATTATAAATTTTACTCCATAGTTTTTCCTGTTTTCAGCCATGGGAATTCACGATATAACAGTTTATGGAAAATTGTTTATATATTTGTTTTTGTTCAATTCACACGATTTATAACGCAGTTTTCTTATCTTACGTTTTGTATTCATTTACCCAAAAGTTATATATTGTGTGAGCTGAAGTTAGTTCTGATTTATTTTTGTTTCTACTAACTGTTGTTGTTGTTGTTGTTGGTCGTCTAACTTTTGTTACATATCATGACCATGTATATATGTTTCTTATTCTTTTTGTGTGTACCTACATATTTAGGCTAGATTTCTGCTTAGAGAAATCACAATTAGCCATCAGAAATGCTTATATTACCTTATTGTTACCTTTTCTTGGATTTGGATAAATACTAATTGCTTATTAATTTGTATTTCCCAAGGATAAGCCTAGTTTAAGTTTAGGGATCAGTATTTTAGCAGCATTTTCACCGTTTTTGGGCTGTCACTTTTTTAACCTCATTGGTTGATGGGAAAATTTCTTGCTTATCCCAGTCAAATTTTTGGTCAATTTTTTTAATGTTAAAAACAACTAAGTTCTGACAAGAACGTTTGTAGTCCATAGAACATGGTACCAGGAATTGTTAGGCTCAAGCTTTTTGTACAAAGTGAATCATTTTTAGGTGTGTTTGTTTACAGTATTGTACGATACTGGTATTTGTCTGTTGTCCGTTTTGTTACTGTACAGTGGTGGAGCATGGTTGCTTGTTACTGTCCAGTTAGGACCTATTCCCACCCCAGCCTCAAACAAAAGGTTTGGCCAATTAAAATGCAGTCTGGTTTTGTGTTGGCCAATCAGATAGAACCTCTATTCTTTTTCTTGTTTCTGGGGTGGAAGTTAGCTCTTATCGGTCGATATAATATGGTGGTCTTCAAATGGGATATATATAGATTGTGCTTTGATCGGGCTATTGTCAGAATCAGTTTAGTTGACTGAGTACGTAGTTTAGGCTATAAAAACACAAGATCTTGGTATGAATCGATAAATCATTTATAAATTTATATTTTACTATCCGTGTCACACTTTTACGCTGAAATTCACGCTTCGATTTTACTAATCATGGGTCTGTTAAAGCCACTGATAAATTGAAGTAATCGGTCACAGATGATTTTTGTATATGTATATAAAGTGTAATATATTTCATTATTGAAACTATGGAGCTGGAAATTACAATAATCCAGTAATCTACGATTTTTTCTAGTCTTATTTTGCCCAACTTGATAATTTTCTATCTCAAAAAGTAATTGAAATCCTTAGAAATTTATGAATACAATTAATTCTTGTAGGTACATTTATGTAGTTAGTTCTCTGTTCCTACCAAATTGGATTATTTGTGATTTGTACGTAATAATGGGTTTACATACTCTTGGATTTTTTGCATCTGGTTTGTGTATTTCTTGTTCACCAATTAATACCGAGTTCTGTTTGGTTACGTTCCAGAACTTAACATGTGTTCGCAGTAAAATTTTTGTAGGGAGTCTGTTGTGCAATTTATTGTACAAGTCTTCGTGGCTGTCACCTGTTGCTTAGTTCTGCAAGTCTTACAATTGTAACAGTTCAAAATCAGCTGATTCATTGCAAATTAATCATGTAAATTCATTATGATCCACCTACACTACAATTATTTTTTGCAATACAATTGTGAGACTTGTAAAACTGAGCAACAGACCCCAGGCTCGGGCAGAGATGGTAAAACTGAGAAACAGGCCCCAGACAGAGATGAAGCTTAGTGTCCGAATTGAATTGAACTTAGAAGGTTTCTGTATATATAAGAAGGTACTGCACGGCCTCCGCCTCGGCGCCTCAGTTGGCTGCTAGCTGTTCAAGAACAAGGATGCGGAGTAAAGCCTAGGTCATATACTTTTCCTTAGCACACAGGGACAAGTAAAAGTTTTGGTCAGCTCCAGCTGCTGTAAAGAACTCGTGCAATTTTCTTGGAAACGCTTAAGGACAAAACGATATGGACAGGGACGAGGACTAGTAATAGTATGCACCGGACTTTATGCGCCAACGTTCTTCCGTGGTGGCAGCTGTTGTAATGTAGACAGTGCCAAACTGTACCGGTGTTGATCATTTTTTGTCCCTACTACAGAAAGAACTACTGTTTCGATTTTCGAAACACATGTATTTGGGGTCTCCTGTTATTACCCCCAGTCCGAAATGTGGAGTTCAGTTGGCCGATTCGCATAATGTTTACATCAATGCAGTATAGATTCCTCTTGTATTGGAAATTTTATTTTTTTTAAATTTGAATTTTTGAAGGCCTGAGATTAAGAGGAGTCCATCCATTGATGTGAAAATTATGCAAATCGACCAAGTAAATTTCAGACTCGGGGGAGAATAACGGATGCGGAGCCTTGCGTCCTTTAGGTACAGTCCCGGCCAGAAAGAATGTCCCTTCGTCTTCGCGAAGCCGAAGACGCGAAAGCCATTTGCGAGTTTGAGAAAATTAAATTATCGCGAAGCTAATGCTAAAATGTTAACAGGGTAAGTTTCCCATGTATCACGGTTTTTTAGATGCCTCGGAGAATCGGCGATTCGGCTACAGCCAATTATTATACACGGATTTGTCTAAAATAGCCGGCAATAGCTGTGGCGATTTTGAGCACATATTGCCGATTAGACTGTTTCGCCGCGGCTATAGCTCGCCGTGGCTATTTTGGCGATTTTCAATTGGCCAAGTTTTGACTGAAGAAACGTGGCTATAGCCAGCCTATGGCTATTTTCGAAATCAAGTAGGGAACCCCCAGAAGTGGCGATTCGGCTATAGCCGCCAATAGCCGTTTTAAATACAGTGTTTTGTCTGAAATAGCCGGCTATAGCTGCTGCCAGCAGTGGCTATTTTTCCACTTGTGCTGATTCGCCACAGATATAGCTCGCCGCGGCTATTTTGGCGATTTTAAAATGGTCAAGTTTTGACTGAAGAAACGTGGCTATAGCTAGACTATGGCTATTTTTGAAATCAAGTAGAGACCCCCTAGAAGTGGCGATTCGGCTATAGCCGCCAATAGCCGTTACAAATACACTGTTTGGTCTGAAATAGCCGGCTATAGCTGCTGCCAGCATTGGCGATTTTTTCAACGTCCAAAACGAAAAATGAAAAATACAAAATGAAGATGACTTTGCAGTGGAATCGAACCACCAACCTTATGGTTTTCCAGCGTACACTCTGTCGCTAAGCCACGAAGTCATCTAGAATAGTGGCAACAACTGCAGGTTTTGAACGAACGACGAAAACTTGTTCCAATGGGGCACAGTAAAAATGTAGGTATATTCAGCAATAATTGAATTATAGAAAAAGGGGGGGACACCCCGTGGCAAAAAAATAATTGCTGTTTTACACATAATGACCATGTTCTGACGTCACCTGTAACTCTGTTAGCATGACACAAAACTGTGTAATTGATCTACTTATATAGATAGTTTACTGACAGGCTTTCAGGTGGCCTGTAGCTCAATAGGACGGCAGTTGAACTGGTAACCGATTGGTTGGCAGTTCGATTCTGGCCAGGCCACACAACTTTTTTCAATCTGTAGCTTTCATGCTGGAACACCGTTCTAAGCCGGCAATAGCCGAGCTATAGCCGGTCATTAACGGCTATTCCTAGTCAAAACACGGCTATAGCGCTAATAGCCGATTGACAGCGCGGGTTCATCAATTCTGTGAAATGGCTATAGCCGAGCTATATAGCCGGGCTATACCGGCTATTCCTAGTCAAAACACGGCTAGGTATAGCGCTAATAGCCGATTGACAGCGCGGGTTCATCAATTCTGTGAAATGGCTATAGCCGAGCTATATAGCCGGGCTATACCGGCTATTCCTAGTCAAAACACGGCTAGGTATAGCGCTAATAGCCGATTGACGGCGCGGGTTCATCAATTCTGTGAAATGGCTATAGCCGAGCTATAGCCGGGCTATACCGAATTTTCCTGATGGTGAAAGTATAGTTTATCAGTGGCGTACCGCCAAGGACAAAGGCACAAGTAAGTAAGTACCCAGAAAAAAAATTCGGGGGGAATGACTTTTCGATGTTTTGTAATGGGACACAATGTACATTTTAGCAATTGTAACACGCATAAAACGCCTTAGAAACGCAATATTACTGAACCACAAAGTTGCAGAGGCAACGGGGCGGCAGCCCCCAAGAAAAAAAAGCGATTTTTCACATTTTTAGACAGAATTTGGGCAACTGGAGTGGAGACCAAACAGAAATTTTATCCGACAAAAATCAAACCAAAAGATTGGAGCGTCCCATCAGACAGCGGCAGAGAAAATTGGGGAAATTTTTGATTTGTAGACCACTTTTGATCAATTGGAGACGTATCAGAAAAATTTTCCAGCTGGACCATAAAAACCAAAGGGGGGACCATTGTGTAAAAATCACAACGCCCCCTCCCCCCCTGGGTACGCCCTTGTAGTTTATAACTGGGGAGACAAAGTTTTTCATGATTGGAGTCGGGTGAAAGAAGACGTGCTAAACTTACGTTTCAGAGTAGGCCTCTTTCAAATATGAAATTATTTTCAACTTCGATACCGTTATCGATTTTTAAACAAATTATTTTCGATTTCAATTAAGAACTGACATTGAAATTTAAAGTGCGCTCCAATGATTAAATCAAATAATAAAAACAACCCTATTTCAGAGCACCCTTCTGTGCCCAAAATCTTAGCACAGGAAGGAAATTCGGCAACAATAATTCGTTTACCACCTTATTAAATCTTGAAAATTTCTAAATGAAAATACTGCTAGTCACGATATATATTATATGCTTTAACGTTTTTATTCGCTAACAAAAACAGAATAATCAACAATAAACATCAACACAAACAAACTATAATCAACAATAAACATTAACACAAACTATCAAACCAGTTGAAAAAAACAAATCAAAAATGTGCTTTTTACATAACAAAACTCAACCCACACAAACCAAAAACAAATCGATGCATCAGAGTTAGTCTTAAATCACATACCTTTTTATTTCAAGCATAATCTATACAAATAGAATTATCATCCTGAATCAAAATACGGCTCGATTCATAATATATATAATTATATCTAGGCTCGTAATATATCGGCAATCACCCCTGATAACCATTTTGGAATTTTTTAGTCCTTATTAGGCTAAGCTAGCTTGAGTCGTTTCAAAGTGACACTACAACTGTGATGACGACAAAAAAGATCATAATCTGAAGTCATAAACCGGACTAAAAAAAACGATGAAGCTTGAGGAAGGCAAGAAAGGTAATACGAACTACAATATTTTACCTACTTCACAGCTTCACTAACTTTTCACTAGTTGTATTTATGTATATACACGTACAAAGTAGAAACCATTGGCGAAGTTAAAGTACATATTACTTCAGCGCATTCACCTGTAAACTTCTAATGGTAGAACACATACATGTACACAGGGTCTCAGTCAGATAGGATAGTCACGTCCAAATTTTTTTTAAATTTTAGGGAAGTTTGTCCCGACATTTGGGAGACTTGGGTTTGCCTAACAATGTGAAAATTTTTACAAAATTTTAATACATCACGCAATAAGTTTTCGTATTTTCCCTCGTTTTTGAAGGATTTTACCGCCATCTGTGGCAAATTTTCAAGGTTTGGGTACCTTTTTTCAACATTCAGGAGCGGGCCTTGTCCTTGGGTCAAATCTAAGGGGGGGAGGGCTTGTACCCCCCAGACTCCCCATGTACATTTGTGCTAGAATAATATAGAAAACGTCAATAAAAAATCTGCATGGATTCTATACAATCACGTCCTAAAAGATTTTAAAAAAAACCACACTGGCTTTGTGCACAACAGTTTTTATCTTAACAGTTTAGAATAACGCGAAATAAGTAACTGAACAGAAGCTTTACCGAATAAACAAAATGTCTAAAATTCCAGCTACCATTTCGTGTTATCACTAAACCATTATTAATTACGCTCAGTTAACCAGTTAGTAACATTTCGCAAATAGGAATCAAATTCAGAATCCGAATTATCATCAGTAGTTGACTGCCGTGTGCCAAAGCTGGCTGCTTGTTTGTCTTCCGCTTCCAAAGTTTCGCATGACCTTATTTGGTCCGGCAATTTCTTTTCATCAAGTTTCCAGTCCCAGTCACTGCCTGTCGACTCAGTTTGGCGAATATTCTCAAGAATATAAGAACCGCCGCAAATCGGTGCTGGGTTTTCGATGGTCGACGGAAAATAACATGGCCCAGCGTTACTAAGGGGAAACACAATTTCTTCTTCAGAGGAAAAGTCTTGACTTGCTGAGAAATCAACCGGCAAGTGACACGCAGACGCAGAAGCCGCACCTGCGGGTAAATTCAGACCGGGACCGATCGAATCATCTCTGAAAATAGCCACAAATAAATAAAAAACTAACTGAAACACCGCTTGAACCTAAACAGATTAAACGCAGTTCCTAAGAATTTATTACTGTCTTGCTTTATTACGAAAATATACATTATCCTGGGCCAAATTCGAGGGGTTTTCCTTCTCCAGTCTCCTCTACGTCATACCAAATTCCCCCTCTTTTTTATCGCCCGAAAAAACACTAAATTTTAAAAACTTAGAAAATATATATATAGTAGTACTGTATCCTGTTTTGCTGGCACAAATGTAAATGGAGAGGTTTAAAGGGAGGAAGAAGAATGCGTGACAAACCCCCTCTCAGATTTGATGCTGGTGTAGAAAAAAAGGTTCCCAAAACCTCAAAATCTGATGCAGTGCTAAAATGCTTCAAAAGCCGGAAAATGAAAAAAATAAAAATTTAACTTTTTAGGTTAAAAATTTATGTAAGTTTATTTAGTTTTTTATTTTTTAGTTTTTGTAAGTTCAGGTCCCCCAAACATAAAGATTTAAAAGATTCGGGTTATTATTCATTAACCTTACAAAAAATCATGAACCAAAGTCGGCATTTTAAAAACTGTATTTAACAGTTTAATTTACGTGAAATCTTTCGCTGGGTTCCTGGCTTCCGGCAGTGCCCCGCCCTCTTCTGAACTGCTAAAGCAAGCCCGAATTTGTTTGCATTTGTCCCGCTGTGCTGGCGAATTTTCATCCCCGCCAGTCGTGTCAGAGAAATCGTCCTGTAAAGATGCGCTACGCTTCACTATATCTACTAAAATAAACAAACAAGAGCCAGAAATGGTTTTTATAGGCATATGGTGACTTTTTATTTATTTGCACATTTTCAAGCAGAACCTCTCTCTATCTTGTTTGTTTTCACGTCAAAAAATTGCGATAGTTAAAAGACGCCATGGGGTGCAAAATTAGCATTTCGATGTCATCTCAACGTTTTCAGCAAATAGTGGGCCACAGATAGCGATCGACCGGAGGCTCCGGCTCCGGCTCCGGCCGGATTTGAGCCTCCGGCTCCGGCTCCGGCAAAAAAAGTGCCGGAGCCGGAGAATTTTCATTGTTCAAACTTTGGCCAAATGTTCAAATTTTGAGAAGAAATCGCAAAATTAACGAAGCGGTTAGTCGATTACAGTACTTATGTTACTGCCAGTTGTGATGGAAATGACTATATACCCCTCTCTAGCAATGTGTATTTTTACGTCTCCAATTGACTAAACTCGGCCTAAAAATCAAAAGTTTCTCACACTCACGCTGCCGCCTCCAGACCCCTATAAGCTTGTAACTATGTGACTTAGTGATTTGAACTTGAGTTTTAGCTCTGATGTTTTCGGCCGGTCAAATATGTTTGCATGTGGATGTGCTGTTATTTCGCAAATTTTTGTGTTAAAATAGCAAAAAAGTTAATTTTCACCCATTACAAAAAATCGAAAAGTCACTCCCCCTAAAGATTTTTTCCTGGTTACAACGTGGCTGATATACGCCTAAATTACAGGGGTCGGGGGGGGGGGGGGCGGTGATCCCCGGAAGCTACAGACATTTACGGCGTCGTATCTTCTACAAAGTGCAATCTTTTCCAAATTTGTCTATTTTTTTGGGTGTATATATTCTTATATACGTAATATATATTCTTGACAATTTTGCAAGGTTTGACTAAAAGGGGGAGGTTCAGAAGGACACCCTCAAGGCCTGAACAACCACCTCCCTCTGACTCCTGACACCTGCCCTTGGCACCGCAGTCAAAATGCCATACTGGTCAATTTGACCAAATTTTTGACTTTTTATCAATGTTGATGAAAATTTTTTGTGAGATCACCAAAAACGGGACCATTCAGTGGCCAGTGGTCGTATGTGTGTGTAAAGACATACATATGTATAGAAACGGGGCGTGACTGTTGAAACATTAAAAAATGCTGTTTCGAAAAAAATTGAAAATTTTTTTCACAATTGTCAACATTTTTTACTAATTGAAATTTTTTTGTAAAACACTGCCTCCGGCTCCGGCTCCGGCTCCGGCATTTTGTATCCGGCTCCGGCTCCGGCTCCGGCAAAATTTTACCTCCGGTCGTTCGCTAGCCACAGACCAGGCATTTTTGTTTTAAAATCTACAAAAAGTTCAAATATATATAATATTATATACGTAGACGACGAACAGCAAATGCAAATGTAACTGTGTGTGCCCAACAGCAAATCTACAAATAATATAAATATATATTATGGCGTGCATTAAACCTACCATGTTGTGCGACTATCTGCTGAGAGGATTTAGCTTTGCTGCTCTTGCTTATCCTTTTAGGCTTTTTCTTTGGCGAATATGATGTGCAATCTTCGTCGAGTTTGTGACACACATCATCCGGAGGTCGCAGATTATTATGCTTGGATGTCAGAGCCCAAAATCGCTTCACCACAGCACACTCGAGATCGGCAGGCGTAGTCTGAAACGCTGACAGCACTGTAGCGTGTCTGAAAAATTAAAGTTTAATTAAATTAAAGTTAAAAACTAAACTAAAAATTGAAAACAGTCACAATAACACGCCTGAGCTAGAATATCAACTGTTAAGCTCATCATGTATACAATTATATTATATATGAAGCGAGAGACCACCAGAAAGAAATATTTGCGGATGCAAGTCAGGCGGAAGTCAAAAAGTTGCGGAGCAAGTTTGTGACTAGGGGTTCTATTACAAAAAGTATATATAGGTGCTTTAACTGCATTTACCCTTAAAAAACCTGTCGCATGCATGCTTGTGCTGGAGTCTGAAATTTTAAAAAAAACTGACTGCTGATGGTTCTGAGAGGACACAGACACTTGTATCAATGCTTTGGACGCAGCTTCGACAGCCACGTTGATCCGCTCTGTTTTGCTTAGATTTCCATTTCGTTTCATTGCTACTGAAACAAAAATTATTCTTTAAAAAATGCTTTTGTACTGCATCATAATCTACTGAACGGAATATTTTATCACACTTCACTGTCAACTGTCAGCCATATTGTGTATGTACATTGATAGTTGGCGGGAATGGTCAATCTTCGGCGGGGGGGGGGGCGGGGTGGAAATTATTTTTGGTCCTATAACGCGTCCTACCCCATCTTTTAATAAAAATATATAGTCAGATGGGGTAAAAACAATACAAAATATGAGTACAAGGTTTTTTGTGCTTTCCTGGATTAAGTTTCTCGGGCAAACTTTTTCCAACAATACCTCGCGGAGTTGCTCTACAAAACCACATATTAAACTTTTTTCTCTGCATTACTAATTTTATATAAATCGAAAAATAAACGTATTTTTTATTTTTACCCCCATTTTGGGGTAAAAAATACGGTCGCGGGGAAAAAAATACGGGTCGATTCTGACCCATCCAAGAAACGCAGGCCAAAATGCTTCCACAGTTATGAAACTCAACTCAGACTTACTCAATTTTTTAACTAAACTCGCACATAAAAGGAAAGGCCACTGAAATTGGAGCCCCAATAACACCACGACTACTTTTTACACTACACTCTTTTTTGAATTTTTTTTCAAAATATTTCCCGTCTACGTATTCTTTCTTTGCGGTAAACTGAATCATTTGACGTAAAGATAGTACCGCGGACGCAGAAATCGTTTCTGGCGAATTCGGCCAATTTTTCGGCTGGAACCCGGTCAAAGAGCCTTTGTTTTGATTCTAAAAAATTGTAAACAATAATCTGACACCATTTAGACACGATTAGAACGCAAAAATCAAGGGCTTCGGAAAAAAATTGTAAAACGTCCCTCACTGAGGGTTCAGATTTCGGGGGTCATATCTCAGAAAATCCAAAAAATGAAATATGGGTTCTTGAAGCAAAAATGCTTCCCCCAAGGTGCTCTACTCAAAAAAATAGGTCCACTATTCCCCCCCCCCCCAACTGCATTTAACCCGGGCTACCGCCCCTGCGGCCCCTGCAACTCTTGAACTGAGCTGAAAAACTGAAAATTATTTTTTGCGTTAGGATTGAAAAAATTGCATCCAATTGCCAAATTGCACAAAAAGAGCTGCTTAGAAACCTTTTAATAAGTGCACATTTTTAGCTCTAGCTTCAGGCAGCGACCAAACGTTAACCGCCGCAATCACTTTAGTTTCCTGCAAACGTTCCAAAAATTGCTTTTCAAGGCGCATTTTATATCAAAATTTAAAAAAAGCTCCAGCTTCTGGGGGCTACCGCCCCCAAAGGCCGTATTTTCAAAATTACCTGCAGGTAAAGTTAGGCTAACTTTACCCACAGGTAAGGTGAATGTAAAATCGTATTCTCAAACAGTGACTGAAGCCAACGTGGATCAAGTGCAGTTGGGGGGGGGAAATAGTGGACGTATTTTTTGGAGTAGAGCACCTTGAGGGAAGCATTGTAATAGAACCCCTATCCACAAATTTGGATTTTCTGAGCTATGACCCCTTGAAAATTGCATTTTCAATGTTTTTGGAAGTGAACGTAGGCCAAAGTTCGAAGCCAAAAATAGCTATAACTTTTGTTTTTGGGTAACGAACGCGTGTAAGCGAAATCGAAATAGCACTTTTTGTGCTATAGCGCTTTTTTTATGCGCTATATGCGCTATAAGCGCTATGGAATTTGCTATATGCGCTATTTGCGCTATAGCGCTTTTTGGGGGTGCTATATGCGCTATTTGCGCTATGTGCGCTATCGAAGGTGCTATATGCGCTATAGCGTTTTTTGGGGGTGCTATATGCGCTATTTGCGCTATATGCGCTATCGAAGGTGCTATATGAGCTATTTGCGCTATAGCGCTTTTTGGGGGGCTATATGCGCTATTTGCGCTATGTGCGCTATCGAAGGTGCTATATGCGCTATAGCGTTTTTTGGGGGTGCTATATGCGCTATTTGCGCTATATGCGCTATCGAAGGTGCTATATGCGCTATTTGCACTATAGCGCTTTTTGGGGGTAGCGGTATAGCTTCCCCCCTGAAAGCTCTTTATTTTAATTCTCAATGTTTATCGAACAAAGTTTCTGAATTAAATTTTGAATTATCTCAATCAGATTATCCCGACTTAGTTCTGATTCTATTTTCTCTTTTGCCAGTAAATACTGTGTATACCGTTTTGACAGATCTGGTCGAGGGCATGGTGGTGTCAATATTTTGAGTAAGCATAATATCAACATATCTAATGTTAAAAAAACTTGTTTTGATGGTTTTATTGAAACCTTATGGATACAAATAAGCATTAAAAATTGTCTCTAAAGTTAGGAATGGTTTATCGATCACCACAATCTTCTCCAGAAACTGATCAGAAATTATTTGTCCAAATCCGTCGTGAAACCTGTGAAGGTACCTTTTTGATCGTTGGAGATTTTAATCTGCCAACGTTGTATTCTAATAATATTAGCACTGTGGACTCCACTTTTTCTGAGTTATTTGATGAGCTTGGTATGTACTATGTACCAAATGGTCGACAAACCTTACTCGTCTTTCGAACATTTTAGATTTAGTTCTGACCAATGATCTCCATTTAATTGGGTCTCTAGATATTAGTAATCCTTTTTCTACAAGTGATCATAATAAAATTAGTTGGAACATTAACGGCTTTTTCACTAAATCTAAAACGGTTACGAATAGTTTTTTTCTGGATTTTAATTCAGCCAATTATGATAATATGTGTAATTTCTTGGCTAGCATTGACTGGACAAATTTAATGCCTGTAACACTCGAGATTGATCAATTGTGGGATACCTTTTTACATATTATGGAATATGCTGTATTTTTATATGTTCCAAAAAAAAGGATCAGAAACAATTATAAAGTTAAATTTTCTCTCCAAACTATTAATTCATGGAAACAAAAACGTTTTTTGTGGCGCAAATATCGTCAAAATTGTACTGAGTGCAATAAAAATACGTACAAAAACGCAGCTAAAAACACCAAGAGCTTAATAAGTCGAGATATTTTAAATTTAGAATATAACATACTTAACTCGAATAACATAAAAAAATTTTTCACCTATGCAAATTCTAAAATGGCTTCTAAACAAAAAATTCCAGACTTAAACAGAAATCAAGTTACCGTTTCCTGTCCTAAGAAGAAAGCCAATATTCTTAATGAACATTTTTCCTCGATTTTCATTCATGATAACGGCATTTTTCCGAGACTCGATTTTTGCCCTGTGGACAATATTAGCAATATTTTCATTAACGAAGATACTGTTAAAATTGCACTCAAAAAGTTACATCCTAAAACTTCTTTTGGAGTTGACAAATTACCCGCGATTCTTTTGAAAAAAGTAGCAAATTATATTTTATTCCCTCTATCTGTCCTATTTCAAAAAAGCCTTGCAGAGGGTTGTCTTCCTCGTATGTGGTTAAGCTCTAAAGTTATCCCAGTCTTTAAGCGTAAAGGAGATCCGTCTGATCCTTCAAATTATCGTCCTATTAGCCTCACACCTGCTGTTTGCAAAATATTAGAAATTATTGTACGGGATGCTCTATCTGAGCATTTTCAGTCAAACCGATTGTTATATCCCCAGCAGCATGGGTTTTTAAAAAATAAATCATGCGAAACTAATGTACTGTCAACTTTAGCAAAATGGCACAACTCCCGCCGCGTCAAAACGTCAGTCCATGCTGTATATATAGATTTTGCAAAGGCTTTTGACACCGCCTCACATTCGAAGCTTATCCATAATTTATCGCATATGGGCGTATCTGGTTATGTTCTAAATTGGGTTCCAGCCTTTTTGTCCAATAGAACCCAATCTGTTGAAGTAGATGGTTCCTGTTCTGACACTATTGTAAGGCTTCACCTGGGAGAACCTCCCTTACTCCCTACTCACACTTCCACTTACCTTTTCATATTACACATTTATGAATTAACGCTCAATATATTTTAACGTTATATACGTACTCACTCCCTTCTGTGTGTGTACGCTTGGTCATGTGTACGATTGGTAGCCTGCATTGTAAAAATAGTCAGTGTGTGTGAATTCTGTAGCCCTGCGCGGCGGTGTGTTTCGGTTAGTCTCGGTCTCTGCTCTGGTCTGTATTTTCTGCCCAAACGGCCATCTGGATTTTCATTAAATGTGTTACCTTTACTAGTGGTGTTTGCGTCCGTGTTGGGCAGTTTTGGCTTAGAAGCCCTGCCATATCTGGTCCGCGTTCTCCGCGTGTTCCGTGGCAGTATCGGCCTAGTGAGGCCCTGCCATTCTGCGTTCCGTATGCGCCGTGGCCAGCCCCATTGCTACTGCTCGCTGCCCGCTTTGGCAAGCCCATTCAGGCCTAGCGGGCCGCGTCTGTCTGTGATCTGCGCCTACTGCGCCTTGCCCCGTAGTTAAGTAAGCCCCATTTCCCATCGGTGTCCGGCAACCCCGGCCCGCACGGAAGACCCCGCTCATCATACCTGGAAGCCCCGCCGGCGGTGCGGTCGAGGCTACGGGCGAGTGAACGATCCTCCCCAGATAGCCGGTACCCACTGTTCCTGCTTGGGCCATTCGTAGGTGCGGCAACGAGTCGCCTTACACTATTACTGTCACTAGTGGTGTACCTTAGGGTACAATTCTTGGCCCACTCCTGTTTTTAGTATACATAAATGATTTATGTAAACATATAAAATTCTCGAACCTAACTTTATACGCCGATGACGCAAAAATTTTTATTGAAACCGATCCCAATTTAATCACTTCTTCTTATCTTCAAGAAGATTTGAACCGTCTCACCCAATGGGCTGACACTTGGCAGCTCAAACTTGCTATTGAAAAATGTTCAGTTTTTGTATTTGGTTCCTGTAACGCTTTGCCATCATATTCACTATACTCCCGCTTTTTGCCTAATAGTGATAATATTAATGATTTAGGTTTTCTTATTCAAAATAACGCTAAATTTTCTGCACACTGTAAAAACATTTTTACCAAAGCTTGTCGCAGAAATGCTATCATTTTTAGTTGTTTTGCTTGCAAGGATAAGAACTTTTTACTGAAACTTTTTTAACCTACGTTAGGCCTCTTGTGGAAACTGGCTCCACTGTTTGGTCTCCGTCTCTAATCAAGGATATAGACTTAATTGAAAAAGTGCAACGTTCTTTCACTAAACGCATTCCTAGTCTTGAAAATTTGACTTACAAAGAGCGTTTAAAGTCCTTGAATTTAGAGAGTTTGGAGCTCAGAAGAATTGTTTCTGATCTTAAGCTTACATACAAAATTGTTCACAATCTTGTTGCATTGCCAATGAATACGTTTAACTGGTCGTTTTCACCAATTTCAGGTACTAGAAGTCACTACTCGAAACTGTATTCCCCTATTTGCCGTACTGAGCTAGAGAAAAGTTTCTTTGGATCACGGGTAATTAAAATTTGGAACTCCCTACCAAACGAAATAGTAATGTCTCCATCACTTGAAATTTTTGTAAATCGTCTTGCTGATTTCGACTTGACTATTTTCTTGAGGGGGCAAGGGGTTAGATGACCCCTGTTTAGGTCCTCCCTTGTCCTTTTTCTAACTGCCCCACTGCTGAATAACCACGTCAAAATACGTTTAGTCTGTTTTTTTCACGTTGTGTTCTTTATTTCCTTAATGGTTTTAGTCTGTTGTTCATCTAATTGCCTAATATTTTGGCTATGTTTTTTTTCTTCTGTACTAACCCCGTTGTGTAGGAACGTCGGCATTTCTAACAGAATTTGTAAACCGGCGGCTTTAGAAATAAAACTACTACTACTACTACTATATGCGCTATCGAAGGTGATATATGCGCTATTTGCGCTATAGTGCTTTTTTGGGGGTGCTATATGCGCTATTTGCGCTATAGCGCTTTTTGGGGGTGCTATATGCGCTATTTGCGCTATATGCGCTATCGAAGGTGCTATATGCGCTATTTGCGCTATAGCGCTTTTTGGGGGTGCTATATGCGCTATATCCGCTATTTGCGCTATATGCGCTATTTGCGCTATAGCGCTTTTTGGGGGTGCTATATGCGCTATTTGCGCTATATGCGCTATCGAAGGTGCTATATGCGCTATTTGCGCTATAGCGCTTTTTGGGGGTGCTATATGCGCTATTTGCGCTATATCCGCTATTTGCGCTATATGCGCTATTTGCGCTATAGCGCTTTTTGGGAGTGCTATATGCGCTATTTGCGCTATAAGCGCTATCGACGGTGCTATATGTGCTATTTTTTTTGATATGGATGAAACTTCTACAGAAAAATGGCCAGGGGGGATTTGAACCACCCATTGCTAGATTGCTAGCTTAACGCTCTACCAACTGAGCTACGCTGGCCTATTGGTGTTTGTGTTAATTTCCCTTTAAATAGTGATGCTGATCTTGGATAGCGCTTATAGCACCTGAGGGTGCTATTTGCGCTATTTAGGCGCTATTTTGTGCTATTGGTTAACTTATTGAAAAGTTTTGTACTTTTTAGCACGTATACGATCCCTCAATAAACAAAAAAATTTGAAAAGTATTTTAAAACTTTTGTTTGTGTTCTGGACGTCGATATAAAAAATAGTGCATAAATAGCGCATATAGCACGATAGCGCATCAAAGTGCTATAAGCGCTAGTTTATTCGTAGGCTTAAAAAATAGCGCTTATAGCATCTGAGGGTGCTATTTGCGCTGTTTAGGCGCTATTTTGTGCTATTGGCTAATTTATTGAAAATTTTTGTCCTTTTTAGTGAGTATACGGTCCCTCAATAAATTAGAATAATTTTAAAATTATTTTTAAAATTTTGTTAGTGTTCTAATTGACGATATAAAAAAATAGCGCATATAGCAAAACGATAGCGCATCAAAGTGCTATAAGCGCTATTTTTTTCGTAGGCTTAAAAATAGCGCTTATTGCACCAGATGGTGCTATTTGCGCTATTTAGGCGCTTGAACGCTGCTTGGACTTGATTATTGTTGTATTATTATGATTATTAACTCATTATAAATACCCACAGAATTAACTTCACCTTCACCTTACCTGTGAATAAAGTCAGCCTAACTTTACCTGCAGGTAATTTTGAGAACACGGCCCCAGACGCAGACCCCCGCATATAAATGCATTGGTTTCTCGACAAGTGTAGCTTAAATTTACATTTTCAGTGCAAATTGTATTTCAAAACTCTAAAAAAGCTCTAGCTTCTGGGGGCTGCAGCTCCCAGACCCCCGCATATGCACTCGTTTCTCGAAAAGTGGAGTTTAAATTTACATTTTCAATGCAAATTGTATTTCAAAATTCTAAAAAAGCTTCAGCTTCTGGTGGCTGCCGTCCCCAGACCCCGCGACCAAGAAAGTCCCAGTAACTTCCAGCATTTCAGCATGGCCTCAAAAAATTTTTACATGAGACTGATCGCGCGCTACCCCCCCCCCCGTCGTCACCCGAGGTAGGGCCCCCCTTTGAAAATTTCTGGATCCGCGCCTGAACAGTGTATTAAGGTGGCGCTTAGGGAAACCAACTTTGGCGTTTAATTTTTTTCAGCTGCATTTTTGATCATAATGTCTTGAAGAAAAGTTGTTCAGAATGAAAAGGGCTTTCATTTGATGTGCATATTGTGATTAAAAAATTTTTTCGAATTTTTTTGACAATTTTGTAATCGTAGCTTAAAATTTTTTGTTTCAATATAAAATGATCACTCATATCACTGAAATTTGCGGTTTCTTAGCTTTAAATTGATGCATTAAACATAAGAATACGTTGAAGCTTTGCTGAGTAATTTAGCCGTGAAAATGCAAATCAAAAATGAAAAATCTAAAAAGCTGATAAATCTTCGAAAAAGTCAAATTTTTGATTTAATTTCTCAAAAAATTGAGTATGGCTTTTGGTAACTTTTTCAACGGAAACATGCAGTCCTAGAAAAGGTCTAATTTTTGAAAAAGTGAAACGTGTGGGCAAACCTTACATTTTTGTGTAGCGAAATCGACTACTTTTTTTGGACCTGGGTCCCAGCTGCCGATTGCGATCGAGTTGAAAATTTGCACAATGAAAGAAAGAATATAAATGCAGACGTGAAAGTTTTTCGATTTTCAAATTTTGGCTCGCAGCACTTTTTGTAGTCGCTCAAACACAAAGGATTTTTGAAAAATCGTTTTTTTGCAAAATCAAAAATAGAAATAAAAAATCGAAGATCAATCACGTCTAGAGTTTTGAAAGATCTTTCTATTGATGCCAAGATCGTCAAAATCGGTTGAAGTTTCGCTGAGCTAGGTCAAAAATAATATTAGTGTGAATAGGAAATTCGACATGGTCATAAAATTTGACACATTCACATTAAAGTCCTGAAAGGTATTGTAAATAGGTTTTTTTGAGGTCTCTTTGATGTAAAATCAAAATGGTATTAGTACTGACAGCATGAGCTTAGCGCCAAACATGACTTTTTGAGGTGAGCGCCACCTTAAGGTGGCACTCCTGAAATGTGGGTTTTGGCCATTATTTTGAAAACGCGCAAAACTAAACATGCATCGTAAGAACAAAAGTTGTTCAGAAGTATATTTCCTTCAATTTGATGTAAATATCACATAAAAAATTTTTTGAAAATTTTTGAGCTAATTTCAGCAAGAAAAATAGATTTTCACGGAAACGCCTTCACAAGCCAGTGCGTTTAAACGTATGTATGTATTGAATTTGAAAGGCTGAAAAACACTAGCAGTTGTGTTTTACTGATACATACTTGAAAATTTTCGATGTTTTATTGAGTGTAGTGTAATGTTCTTGTCAACTAACGCAATATTTTTGCGTGAGACAGAAATATACTGCGTGTGGCTCAACCAAAAAAGTTAAAATTTGGCACATAAACGCATCTTGTCGCCTTCAAGCGGTCGCAAATTTTGACTTTGAGCAAATCGATAGTATTTAAAAAATTTAGTCAAATTTATGTTTTTAGAAAATCGCGATTGTAGTGTTTCTCAATATATCGATCATATCCATGTAAAATGACTTTTTGCGACCGCTCGATCAAGTTGAGGCGAGCAAAATGAGTTATTGGTTGTGCAACAGCTAGTTAGTTGTAAAGAGAAACTGTAAGCCGAAATTCCACTCACGTTTGGTCAACAGCGAATGCTAATTTGTCTCAATCGACTTCATTTTTTGTGTTTAGGCATACTTTTACACCAGCTTGCCATTGTGCATCTAAAATTGGCCCCAGACTGCTGTTTTTGGAAAGGTCACATTTCTGGAGCGCCACCTTAAGCAAATAGATGGTGCACAATATACCCATGTATATACACTTGCTTACGCTTGCACGAAAGACACACAGGAATAATGTGTTTGAATGTTTTTAACATGTTTTTTTCACTTTCGATTAACATGCTTTTAACATGTTTTAAACATATTTTAACATGTTATTAACATGGTTTTAACATCTTTTAAGGTAGCGCTCAGCAACAAAACTCATGTTTGGCGCTCAGCTCATGCAATAAGTAGCAATACCACTTTAATTGTACATCAAAGTGACATCAAAAAACCATATTTACAATACTTTTCAGCACTTTAATGTGAATGTGTCAAATTTTATGACCATGTCGAATTTCCTATTCACACTAATTTTGTTTTTGACCTAGCTCAGCGAAACTTCAACCGATTTTGAAGATCTTGGTATCAATAGAAAGATCTTTCCAAAATCTAGACGTGATTGATCTTCGATTTTTTATTTCTATTTTTGATTTTGCAAAAAATCGATTTTTCAAAAATCAATTGTGTTTGAGCGACTACAAAAAGTGCTACGAGCCAAAATTTGAAAATCGAAAAACTTTCACGTCTGCATTTATATTCTTTCTTTCATTGTGCAAATTTTCAACTCGATCGCAATCGGCAGCTGGGAACTAGGTCCAAAAAAAGTAGTCGATTTCGCTACGCAAAAATGTAAGGTTTGCCCACACGTTTCACTTTTTCAAAAATTAGACCTTTCCTATGACTGCATATTTCCGTTGAAAAAGTTACCAAAAGCCATACTCAATTTTTTAAGAAATAAAATCAAAAATTTGACATTTTCGAAGATTTGTCAGCTTTTTAGGATTTTCATTTTTGATTTGTTATTTTCACGGCTGAATAACTCAGCAAAGCTTCAACGTATTCTTATGTTTAATACGTCAATTTAAAGCTAAGAAGCCGCCGCATATTTCATTGATATGAGTAATCATTTTATATTGAAACAAAAATTTTTTTGCTACGGCTACAAATTTGTCAAAAAAATTTAAAAAAATTTTTTTATCACAATATGCACATCAAATCAAAGCTCTTTTCATTCTGAACAACTTTCCTTCAAGACATTATGGTCAAAAATGTCGCTGAAAAAAAGTAAACGCCAAAGTTGGTTCCCCTAAGCGCCACCTTAACATGTTTTTTGAATAGTGTTAAAAACATGTTAAAAAATTTTGACATCAATTTAACACGTTTTTCGCATTAAATTTGCACAAATTTAACATATTTTTAACATGTGTTTAAAACATGTTACATTTATGCTAAAACTTTTAGCATAGATTTAACATCCTTTTCGTATCTTTTTAGAATATGCGAAAAAGATGCAAAAAACATGTTGAAGTCTTGCTAAACTTTTTAGCATACTTTTAGCATGTTTTTAACATATGTGAATTATTTAGACCCAAAATGCACGATTTTATGATTTCTCAGTTATTAAATGAAATATACGGTTTCAAAGTAAAGTGTCTATTCACACTCAACTTTCGGGTTCTGTATCTGCGCAAAAGTATAAGCAATTTAAAAAAAATTCATTTTGGGTCTAGAAAATTTGCAAAAGTTTATTCAAGTTCATTTTTGTGTTTATGCGCTGCGCATGCGCTTAGAAAAGTGGCCAAAACTGTTAAATTTCCATTCTCCTGTTGTGTAGTTTGGCTTGTTGGCTTGGCTTGCTCCTAAACATTTTTCACATGATCTCGCTAACTTTATTTGCCATATTGTGTATATAAATAAATTTTTTACAGACTTTATTTTCAAAAAATACAGTTTGAATCAACTAATTTTTTTCAAAAGTTTTAAAACCGCTGCACATTCGTTAGTACCACCATTGTTAGTAAGAAGGCGCTCCTGAAATGTGACTTTTTGAAAAACGGCAGTCTGCGAGTCTGCGACCAGTTTTAGATGCACAATGGCAAGCTGGTGTAAAAGTATGCCTTTAGCACAAAAATTAAAGTTGACTGATACAAATTAGCATTCACTGTAGAGAAAACGTGAGTGGAATTTCGGTTTGCGATTTTTCTTCACAAGTAACTAGCTTCTGCTAGAGATCGGCCGCTAAGCCAAGTGTCGGCCCGGGGCCGCAGCCATTTTCACCGGGCCGGCCCCATACCGGCCCGGGCCCGGCATCGGCCCGCGGCCTGCCAGCGGCCCCGGGCCGCGTGGCAGCGGGCTGGCCCCGGGCCGGCCCGGGGCCGTTGCAGTCGGCGCGGTCGGCCCGGTCGGCCCAGTCGGCCCGGTCGGCCCCAGCCGGCCCGCTGTTTGCCGGGAATCGGCCCGGGACCGGCACGGTCGGCCCGGTGGGCCCTGGTTGGCTTGATCAGTAATAAAGACTGCTAAAGTCCAAGGACGACTGTAGCTCACTAATAATTTACATACAACTGTAACGTTTTGCATTACAAACACAAAGTGCATTACAAAGTAAGTAACTGCCCCTTAAAGTAGCAGTGTTATTCCCCAGCTGTTGCTTTGCTAAGATAGCGCGAGCTCTCGGGCCTTACACTCTAGCTGTAGAATGAATTAATGAATAGCAGACGCTGAATGGAAAGCTAAAATACTGAAACTTGTATCAATTTTGATGTAGGTGGGGTGCACCCCACCAAATAAATCAATAACTTAAGTCTCAGCTTAAGCGTTTACACATGCTTGTTAAAATGTTCCCACAACTGAACTGAATAATTGATTTTCAGTTATGCGTAAAAACTGAAAATCAAAAGCAGTTTTGACGCATAACTGACAATGATTTTCAGTTATATAGCATGTAACTGAAAATAATATCAGTTTACTGATTTTAATCAGTTTTTTTACAACAAAAGCAGTTCAGTTACAGTTAAGTTAACAGCTTCTGAGAATTGTGCAGTTAAGTTATCAGTTTTTAACTGCTTTTCAAATTCAGAGCAGTTAAGTTATCAGTTATTATCAGTTAACTGTAACTGCTTAACTTTAACTGAAAAAGAATCAGTTAGCAGTTAAGGTGGTAGTTACGTTTTCGAAGTTTTTGCAATAATTCAAAAGTTACTTGATCGAACATAATCAAATTTGGCACGAACAGTGCGAATGCAAATAGCAATATTTCAGCGAATTTTGACATTGATTCAAACTTTTACGGCTAATTTATAGCTCAAAAACTGGATTTTTTGTGTATTTTTCGAGGACTTACAAAATTGTATGCAAATTTTTGTGGCTCTTACACTACTCAAAAACGCCATTCAAAAAAGGTCTAACCCATTTTATTTTAAGAATTTTTTTAGCTAAAATATGACATATTTCTGTTAGTCGTTCTAGGCGATCTGTAACTTTGAAGTTTTTGTACCTCAATTGTGATTTCTCATGCCTATATCACAAAATACCAATAATAACTTGGCACGATAATTTACATGCATATAGTCCCTTATGCATTTATTATACCTGCCAAATTTGGTTAGTATATGTCACAGCAGCCAAGAGCATTGGCAGTGTTAATAAACCCCTTCAAAAATTGCAAATTTTCTTCAGTCTCCTGAAATGTCATTTTTTAATCTTTTGTCCGCCATTTTTTCAACGGGTACGGGCAAACTGTGCTTAATGTAATATTAGCTGGCCCCAATGAGGCCCTATTTAACTAAATTAAAACATTTTAAATAATCCGTCATTTCTGAGCACAATGAGTGATTTCAGTTGAAGTAACAAATACCTTGTTCAGTTCAGAAGAATGCAAAGAAAGCATATTTGACAGTAGCCAAATAAATTTGCCCTATACCTTTTTCGAATTGAGCGAAAAGGTTGATTATTTTTTTAGTTACAGCCTACCAAAGTCATAATGCAGCACCTGGGGGCTTGGCTGACGAGGGGGGTTCTATATTTTTATTAAACGATGGGGTGGGAGGCACGTGGCAGCCGAAAAAAATTTTTCACCCTATTCTTCAGTTTGGCCGGTGCGCCATTCTCTCCAGATACAGTTTTGGTTGGACATGGGCTTTGTGGGCTGTTCAAGCCAATTGACCCCCCCCCCCGTCAACGGCTGGAAGCAAATCAAGAACAACAACAACAAAACGTCCGTCACTTAGGGTTCAGATTTCGGGGGGTTGTAGCCAGGGTTTTTTTCAAAATCGGCACTGTGTAAATGTTGTGTAATTTAAGAATTTGCTGTGTAGATTAAGGGTATGTTGTGTAAATTTTTGAAAGTGTGTATTCAGGCATTTTTCGGTAAAAAAATTCTTTTTTGCACTTAAAAAACCAATATTTTGACTTTGCGACTTACGAAACTACGAGAATTAAAATTATGCAGAATGAGAATAGAGTGTATATATACGCTGTGCACCCCCACCCAAAAACGCCCGCGACACGCACACGCGCACACACCCCCCCCCCCCCCCCCCCCCCCCCCCCCAAAAAAAACCAGTTTTAAGAAGTCCGCAGAAACTAGATTTTTTGTTTTTGAGTCAAATATAAGACTTATTTTCTTTATTACAAAGCGGTCACAGGCCGCAGTCGCCACTTGGAGATTTTTTGTATTTTTTACTACCAAAATAGGCAGTTTTATCAACTTTAGCGCGGAAATAGGGCCGTGTAAATCAGTGTGTATTTTTATTTTTTGTTGTGTAAATTAGGCGGCCGATGTGTAAATACACCCTATTTTACACAAAAAACCCTGGTTGTATCTCGGAAAATCCAAAAAATGAAATGTAAATTTGGACTGATAATGTCACGATGAATAAGCTACAAGCCTTGAAATTCTGCTGTTTTTTAGATACTGATAAATTTTAATGTTGAAGCTATTATATTATGATCAGAAATGCTAATTTGCCGTCGTAATGGTAAGAATTGTTTTTATCTTTGGGAGAGCATGGGGATCTGTTTTTAGTTTTTTCAAGCTTGTTACATTGTTACGATTATGATTAGGGCAGTTATTTTTTTAGTTGACTTCAACTACCGTGCAACGCCTTGCGGTCATAAGTAATGATTATTTTATCAGTGGGTGCGGGACAGTGGCATAGTCAGAGGTTTTTTGGGAACGGGGTCAAATTTTTGGGGGGCCTCTCCGGCCATCCGGCCAAACTTTGGCGACCCCCCCCCCCTGATCGACCAAATATACCCTAAATTTTGCCAAATTTTCCCAAAAACATGCCAATTTTTGTAAATTTTGACCAGATTTCCCTCCCCCCCCAGCCCCTCGATTTTGGGCGGGGGTCCCCCCCATCCCCACCCTCGACCCTCATACATGTATGTTTGGGCCCCTTTAGCGTTTTGGGCGTCCTCAAGAATGTCTCGAGAACGTCGAATGTCTTAAGAAAAATATCTACCGACTGTGAGAATGAGAGAATTCAGCCGAAGGTATATGAAGTGTCAGACATTGCGATGTAAACGTGCTGTGGTCTGTGTTTAGTTTCAGCTGCAGCCAGCCAGTGATGAGTATCATCCGTTCATCGAAGCCCTGTTGCCCTATGTCAAGGAGTTCTCCTACGTTTGGTTCAACCTGCAGGCGGCCAAACGCAAGTTCTACAAAAAGCATGACAAACGGATGACGGTGGAGGAGGAGAGATATGTCAAGGATGAATTGATGGTAGATTTTTGTGTACATAATATTTGTTTTTGTGTTTAATTAGTTGATTGATGATGGTATTGCGTATTGGTTTTGTCGAAATCGCTAGATGAATTGGTTTCAAATCAGTAGATTCGGAATGGAATTAATGTTGGCCACTTTCGCCCACTCTTTTTTAACTATGATTTGATTTGATTTATTTGATAATAATCGTAACATAACATTCCATAAAGGAACATAGTATGTTGGAAATACAAAAAATAATCAAATTATAGTAATAATAAGTATTAGTAGGTATGTATATATATATACCTACTCGAATAGTTTGTGTTGTTATATACATGTAGGAAGTACAGCAATGTTTGTTTATAAGCAAGTTTGTTTGTTATGTACAAGCAATGTTTGTTTGTATCTTGGGGAATTTCAGTTGCATATAATACTTATACAAAATCAACCGCAACTGCGTGATTTTTGCGTACTACGTATATAATCTCCAAACCCACGTCAGTGGTGCTTCTTTTTTCATAACTTAGCATCGTGTCATTATCTTTTTTACTTTTATTGTTTTTTGAATTGACATGCAATTTTTTTATTCTAGTCTGAGCGGCCGGACATTAAGCAGAAATGGGCCTCCCGTCTGCTGGGCAAACTGCGCAAGGATATTCAGCCCCAGTGTCGCGAAGACTTCGTCCTGTCGGTGACCGGGAAAATGCCCGCCATCTGCGTGCTGTCCAATCCGGACCTGAAGGGCAAAATGAGACGCATTGATTGTCTACGCCAGGCCGACAAAGTGTGGCGACTCGACTTGGTTATGGTCATTTTGTTCAAGGTGCGCTATTGCTTTTTTTCGTTATTTGTTTATTTGTTTGTTTTTTGTTCTGGGTATTTTGGCCTAACAGTGGGAAACTTTTTGTTGAATCCGAATTTTTCCATTTTTTTAGCTTTTTAAAGCATTTGGTTGGGCATTTCACAGGGATGTGGGGCAAATTTTGAACCTACGGGCACCTTTTATTCGGGACCAAAAAAAGAGGGCGTAATTATTTTTCTAAGAAAGCATGCAGTAGCATTTCTTTTGTTCGTTTTTATTCATGTTTTTGTTGATTTGTGCGTTGACGTGTTTGTTTATTTCTGTAGCTTCCGTTGTTGATGCACATATATTTATCTGATTATTTTGTGTTCGTGAGTAAAATCATTCATTCATCTTTGTACCAATGGGTCAAATCTGAGGGGGGCTTGTGTCCCAGGATCTCAAATCTGGGGGGGGGGGCTTGCTGTATGTTTGGCCCGGCCATCTATCGTGCTGTTGCTATTGTTTCAGGGCATCCCACTGGAGAGCACGGACGGTGAGCGACTGGAGAAGAGTCCCGAGTGTCGCTTCTCGTCCCTCTGCGTCAATCCCTACCATATCACCATCACCGTGCGGGAACTGGACCTATTCCTGGCCAACTATATTCACACCAACGATCCCAGTGCTGAGGATGAAGGTTGGGCTTTGCAATATAATATAATTTTGGAAATGGAATGGATGGTTATCATGTTGTTTTTGTTTTTTTAATGATACCTTTTTGGCTCAAGTCCTATGTGCAGCACTTTGTTCCGAACAATGCCAGAAATGGTATATATACGTATGTATATAGTATACGTAACATACGTATATATATAGTATGAACATTGAACAAGCTCCAACAGCTGATTCATTCCCGCAGGTCCATTATACCATGTACGACACTGTTCAGGAATAGTGGCACCGGAATCTTAGAAAAATGTAGATATAGGACTTTGGCCATACTTTTTAATCTTATCTTTGTGAACAGAAATTTGATGAAGAGGTCAAGACACAGCTTGAACGCGAAGCTAAAACTAGGAAAAACGGTTTTTTCGGTGAGCAAAAGCGAGCCGCCCCATTTCCGAAAGTTTCTAAGCTGCTGATATTTAAACAATTCAGCTATAGACTTGTTTAGGCGCTATATACTGTTTTTTAAAGTTTTTTTAGTGCGTTTTAAATAGAAAAAAATCACACAATAAAGCAATGGCACATGTCGCACAATTTCTTCATAAATGCAAGGTGTCGTATTTTGGCGTTTTCGAACCGCATGAACCCGCAAGTGTCTGATTGACATTGTTGAAGCTCCCAGGGCGCCGCCAAGGATTGACATTGTAGAAACGTTGTTGTAGAAACCAGAAACTTTTTTTGAAATTACTCCGAAATCAAGGTTTTTTTGTGTCCAGGAGTGTGTCCAGACCAGGGTTTTTTTTCAAAATCGACAATGGGTCCATGTTGGGTCAGGTTAATTTCCGTTGGGTCCAGTTAAGCACAGACTAGACTAGGTCAAGAATATATGTGTCGTAAGTAGACATTTATGTTATGAATGTCATTTTCTGTACAGGTACGCATTGACGTACCCAGAAAAAATTTCGGGGGAAGTACTTTTCGAGTTTTTGTAATGGAATGAAATATATATAGACTTTTTTGCATTTTCGACTTAATTTTTTGCAATTTCGACACAAAAATAAAATGCAAAATCACTGTCACACTGCTGCAGGGGTCTGGGGGCGGCAGCTCCTAGGCCAGAACCAAAGATTTTTTACATATTTTAACGAAAGGTTTACATGACAAAACGTAGTTTGTGGTCATTTATGTAGTCATTTAATCTAAATAAATTCACTGTCAGTGTCGTATATATATACCCAGAAAAAAATTTCGGGGAATGACTTTTTTGTAATGGGTTAAAATACCCTTTTAACATTTATTTAGGTATTTAGGTACAGTAATTTAAACACTATTAAATTCGCAGTGCAAACGCAAGATCAGTGAGGGGTCTGGGGGCGGCAGCCCCCAGAAAAAATGGAAATTTTTTTAACTGTTTAGGCCGAATTTGGTCAACTGGTGACGCATCAAAAAAAAATTTTCCGAAAAGAAAATTAAAAACAAGATGGAAACGTCAGTCACATCAGACAGTGTATTACACAAGTAAATTCAGCATAATGTACTTTTGTAGACACGCGTAGGCTTTGATGCAAGATAATAACAAGAACTAGTCAGCCACAGAGTTGCAGGGGTCTGGGGGCGGTATATAGCTCCCATGAAAAAAATTTGAGCATTTTTTGATTTTTAGGCAAAATTTGGTCAATTGGAGACGTATCAGAAATTTTTTTTCGGCGGGGCGATAAAAATCAAAGGGGGGACCCTTGTTGACAATTTCTTGAGGTTCAACCAAAAGGGGGGGTCGCGACCCCCGTCACCCCCCCCCCCTGACTACGCCCATGGGTCTGGCTTGGGTCAGGTTAATTTTTGCTGGGTCCAGTTAAGAGAACTTGAGTCTGGACCCACTCGTGGACCCAAAAAAAAACCCTGGTCCAGGCACAATTTTTTTCTGCCGGACACAACTTAGACACATCTCTCAAGAAACCCCTGACATTCCTTTTTCATTTAATATGGTGATGAATGCTTGGTTGCGTTCGAAAAAAATTTCCGATACGTCTCCAATTGACCAAATTTGGCCTGAAAATCAAATAATTCTCCAAATGCATGTGTACATGAGTACATTATGCTGTATATTTTACACTGTATATATATAACGTGACATTCGAAACTTCGAACCTTTTCCCCGACGAAAAAATTTTCCGATACGTCTCCTATTGACCAAAATCAGCCTAAAAATTGAAAAATTCTCCATTTTATCTGGGGGCTGCCGCCCCCAGACCACTGCGAACAGCGGGTTAGGTCATGTATTGACACTGTGTATCACTGGCGGTCCCAGACTTTGATTTCGGGGGCGGGCGGACGTCTTCAGAATTTTATTTTTTATAATAGCTTTTTTCAGTTCTACACTATATTGTTATTGCCGCAGCCAAATAAAGGCAAATGAGCTACATTTTAAAGCCTCCTGATGCTTCAAAAAGCGGTTAGTAGTTGGAGTCTTTGATTCTAACTACTTGAAAGTTTCTAGATGTGTGAGTCGCATGTGCATATTGCAACTGTTTAATTCAGAGAACTTAAGCATTATGATGCAGGGGTGTGGGGGCGGCTGCCCCCCGAAGCTGAACTCATTTTTAAAATGCATAATAGAGCTGTACTTTCCGTCATAAGACTTGCTGCAGGGATCTGGGGGCGGCAACCCCTAGAAAAAAAGAAAATTTTGATTTTTTTGGCCGAATTTGATCAATTAGAGATGTAACGGAAAGTTTTTTTTGGCCGCGCATAAAACCCAAAGGGGGAAACCCTTGTGCAAAATTTTAGTCGGAAGGGGGGGGGCTGGGACTGCCCCTGCTGTGTATATTACCTAATATTATATACTTGACTCGAACGGCCGAACTGACACCCAGGCACACTCGACGCTTACGGGACACAACTTGGACACACCTTCCATTTTCAAAAAAACCCTGTCCGAAATACTCATGTTTGACGGATCGGAATGTCTCCCCCAACGTGGTTTGCGAAATTTCTATTTTCTAATTCTATCGCTTCTATTTCTATTTTCAGAAGAAGATTCAACGGAAGGCATTTATGGCACAGGCGTGTTCACAGCATATGAGCTGAGAACGTTGACTAAGCGTACGTTTATTGATGTGTTTTCAGAGTCTGGTAAAATTGTGACTAGTAATTGCCTGAGACCCTGGATATCTAACCCTTTTTTATGCTTCAGTACATTCTCAAATTTCGGACTAAATTTAGTGTAAATGTTATACTTGTTGGGCTGCCGGACACTGCCGGTTTGAAATTTCAACTGAGCTAAAATCATGGTTTAAGAAAATTTGCAAAATTCATAACGAAACAGGATGTGCAAACTGCAAATCAGATGAAAACGTACGGCAAAACCACGTTTTAGTAAAACCACCTTGTGAAATCCACCCTTAAAAGTTTTCTGTGATTGACAGTTTGTGTGGTTTCAGCGTCCATCTTGACGATGGTGAACGGTGCTCTGCAGATGATTGGCAGCATGGTGAAAGTGGAGCCGAGCGGGAGTGACTGCGAGTACGGAGGGGGATATGCCATGGCAGCACAGCAGGGGGGACACCCCCAGTCCGCAATGGACGTGTCACCACAGGTAGAGCTCCCCCCGGCCCGCCTCGCACCAATGAAGTGTGCTTGTGCTATATCCAACAGATTGTGACCGTAGATGCAATGTCGTCCAAAATTTTTTTGGGGACTTGTCAAAATTTGAGGTCGCTCCTTCCCTCTTATGCATCTAATTCATGCATTGCACTAAAAGATACATCGTGTACTAGAAAGTGTCAATTTGCTGACTCTGTGTGTAATCTATATTCACGATATTAAACAAGGACGAACACAACCATACATGGGCTGGGGGGGGACCTCCAGACAGATGGTTCAGTCCCCCCCCCCCCAAAAAAAAAATTTACTACCTGCCCACGTATGAACATAACTTCATAACAGCTTCACTTTAGTGCATTTTGCACTTTCTTGTTTATTATAACATGTCTTTGGCTTTTTGACAGCTCGAATGATCAAAATAGTATTAGCTAGAATAAGAAGAGGATACGAATAGATATGTATAATTAATTACTTATAAATTAAATAATTATAAATGGATAAGTATTATTATGTACTAGCTTTTATGTAGTCAATTGCTCGTTTTCCAACATTAATTTATGTGACAGAACAGAACCCATTGGAATGATGTTTCAGCCGTCGGCGGGCGGTGGTGTCTTCTGCTCCACCCCTCAGACTCCGGGGGCCGGCGGGGGGCCTCACGTGGGTCACCCCAGCGGGACCCCCTCTACGGCCGCCGCTGCAGCTGCCCTGGCCAGTGTGCGACAGATGCGCACCTCTACGCCACATGACCCCCCCAACAGTGTCACCGCCGCAGGGGGGGTCAGTTGTGCCGTTGAGGTAAGGCAATGGGGGGCATTCCAAAGGATTCAAGTATAATTTGGTTGTTTAACTGAGATCAGCACCTGCACCATTTTTTGGCTATTTAAGGAGCATTCTGCACCCGCCAGGGAACGTATTTCGAGTATCAGGACACTTTTCTCAGCAACAAGTAGGGGATTGTTGCTCAATACGTCTAGTTTAAGTCGTGGGAGGGGAGAATCTTGTATTTTGTCTCAAATCTGGGGAGGGGTTGGCATATTACTGGCAAACCCGTCCAAGATAAATACAAGCAAATAAAACGCATAAATACCTTCAAAATATTATAATTATAATTTGCAACAGGAAACTACACAGACCGCGTAAAAATTACCACTAGAAACCAAACCATTACCCAGACCTCCCCCTTAATGGCTTGGGCTGTTATTTCAGGAGCCTGGCTCCAAACGCGTGCGTCACATGTCAGCGGAAAGCTGTGACAGTCTGGGGGAAGAAGTGTCAATCGTCACCCAACAGGCTCGACGCCACACGCCGGCCCGCGACCCCCCGCACCCTCTGGCTAGCGCCATGCCTCCCCAGCCTCCGCAATTACCTCAGAACACTGCTCATTGGGCATCTGTGGCAACTACCATTGATCTTGCCAAAGGTAGTGATTGTTTGATGATTAATTATAATTGTCCACCGATGTCTACTACCAAAAGTACATAATGGGAAGAGTATGTCACTGTCCCTGTTATAATTATGTCTTTGGGCTTGCGTCCCATGCGGAGCGCAAATTAGTCCTTTTTGTACGGTTTTGAAGGGAAGTTTTGCCCTAAGGCATAACAGGGAGAGTGCCATACTCTTCCAATTATGTACTCTTGCTACTACGAAGGCTGCGATCCTTCAAAAACAGCTGCTATTGCAATTAAACGTCACAATAATCCACTTTAATTGACCTTTGACCTTTTGTGGATACACCAGCTGGAACAACGTAATGAATACTTCAGCATCGGGTTTCATACAATCTTGTGAGGAGTTGACACTTTGAATTTAATTCATAGTCGTGTCTTGAACGGATGGCGGAGCATTAATTAATTATTGAATTATTAATTAATTGAATTTTCCTGTAATTGCTGTATATTTTGTTGCAGTTGTGGACAACCACTCGCCCAAGTTTCAGCCAGCCGGCTCCGCAGCGGAGCACCAACAGCTCAAACAACAACAGCAACAGTCGTCAAGCGTTGATTCGAGTCGCGGTGGGGGTTTTGTGTCAGGGGGGCCCGGCGGTCCGTCAGGGGGGGCTAGTGTGGTGGTTACGGTGGCAGGCGGTCACCATGGCAGCGAGCCCCCCACCGGTGACGCCAGGACGCAGCAACCACAGCCCTATTCTGTGCTCTGTGCCAGTGGGAGCATGCTGCAACGTTAGTCTGCCTTTTTGTTGAGCCTAAGCCCGGTTCATACTAATTGTCTTTAAGGGCACAGGGACAGGGACAAGGACAAATTTTGGTCAGCTGCTGTGAAAAACTGGCAGATGCATTTGAGCTAATTGTTTGCATACGGTCTAGAATTGATCTCAATACTATCGTCATGCAAAAAAGTGACATAATATTTGGCTTGCAGTTTTTCTAAAATAGCTTAGGGATAAAACGACAAGGATGAGTATGAACCCGGTTTTTAGCACTATAGTTCGGTTCATACTCGTCCTTGTCACTGTTGTTTTGTCCTTAAGCAATTCCCTCAGAACTGCCTGTTCCATTAAGGGGCTACCCAGGTCAAAAATCAAAGTTCTCCAATTTTGCTTATTTTCACATATGTTACTCCCCCAAGGTACCCGAACCTCAGATAAGAACAATTAAGCTTGAAGGTGCACTTTTGGTTCGGTGCCTTTGTCAGTGTATTTACATAGGCAAAAGCACGCAAAAAAGCCTAAAAGTAGCCCTTAGATGGACAGTTCTAACACAAACCACATTAAGCCAATCAAGCTGAAACTTGGCATAGTAGTAGCTCACATGTATGCGCAAAATCGTATGATCCGGTTTTTCGATATGTATTTTCAATTCTAAAATCGAGGGGAAATGTGAAAAAAAGGGCCGTTTTTTGGGCCAGCCAAATTTGATTGATTTTACATTTGGCGTCACTGCTCAGGCCATGGGCAAAAATTTAAAAAAATGGATCATAGAGGTTGAGATATGACATTAGGCTATCGAATCATGTAAAAATCAGCTTCGTCAGTATTAACAAAAATTTCGAGTAAAGGAACGCTTTGTGAGCACAAAAAACTTTTTTTGCGCCTATGATTTACACGTAAAATTGAATTTTTGGGCGCCCCTAGTAAAAAATTGGCAAAAGCATTGCTTCCAGTTTGTTACATCTGCGACGCTCCTTCCCTGGGGCTACATTGTGTGCAAATTTGAAGCGAATCGGAGAACCTAAAATTTTCACTTTTTTAGGTAGCCCCCCCCCCCCTTAAGCAAGTTTTTTCGCATGAAGACAGTGTTGTAATCATTGTGACACCCTTTACAAAAAAAAATTAGCCGAAACGCTTCTGTCAATTTTACACAGCAGATGACCGAAATTTGTCCCTGTCGGTGTGTCCTTTATACGGACAGGTATGAATCAAGCTTTTGTGTACATTGTCATGTCTTGTAGAAGAAGAGTGAGACAATCTCCAGCCTGCTTTCCTCGTTATGCAAATGACCAAATTCGTGCTATATTACCTTAGAATTGAATCTGCGTCCGCTTTTACATTGAAAGTTAGGCACTCTTTAACCCCGACAGGGAGAGTAGGTTGTGTATGCATACTGGATTAGCGAAATTTCATCCTATTTACGGATGTTTGAGGTTTAAGGTTACGTCTCCTTAAATCTCTTTTACACTATTCACGAGAAATATAACCCAATATAAATTGAGCGACACTCGATCCTCACTAAAAATCTTTTTTTAAACATTTCACATAAGTGTTTACGCATAATAGCGCTACCAGTGGACCAGTAGTGCTTAAAATTATGCACTCGGCTGTCTCAGCATCAGTTAACTTTTTATGTTCTAAATGAAACTTCCTCATACATGAAACGGGGTCATAATTTTTTTTTTGGGGGGGGGGGCTCTCCGGCCAAATTTTGGGGACCCTCCTCCCCTGATCGACCAAAAATGCCCTAAGTTTTGCAAAATGTTCGGGACCCTCTCCCTGATCGGCCATAAATACTCTGACTAAATTTTGTAAAATTTCACCCAAAAAGTGCTTTTTTAACTAAATTTTCGAGGCCCTCCACTCGGTCCTTCGGTTTTTTGGGAGGGTCCCTCCTATTCATGTATGGACTTCCTAGTCTCACTTTTTTTCATCGTCTCATTTTTTAGCCGGTGAACCGGGGACTGGGGATCGCTCAGGTGTTTTTCACGGCGCAGCCGGTGCCGGTCCCTCGCCGGGCGGTGCCCTTTCCGGCCCGGCGCCGCCCTCCTACAACAGTCCCAGCAAATTCCTGCGCTCCGATGGCACTGAAGTCAGTTTCTCAGACGTGGTCGCCCTGGTGTCGCAGGAAATTCATCAGGTGTGTTTGCCTAAGCCTTAGCCTAAACCTAATCCTGGAATACCTGCAGTTTGCCTAAACCTAAGCCTAATCTTAGACTATGGAGAAGTGTAGCTACTTTGAACAAAAAGATACGGGTCACTGTTACTTAAAGAAAACTTCATGTATTTATTTTACTTACTTGTTTAAATTTTTTACTTATTTTGTACTTTAGTTTCTTACTAGTTTATCAACTGGATTTTTCAAGATGACGTATATTCGAGTTCGTAAATTTTTTACCTGATTTCAATAATGGTATACAAAAAAAAAAAAAAAAAAAAAAACTCCACAAAAAAAACACCCAAAAAAAACAAAAAAAAAACCAAAAAACAAACCCTCCTTATGTGTAGAAGTTTAAAATTGAGAACGTTAACTGAAGAACATAATAATTTTAATATGTCAACGTTTGTATAGTAAGTTGTTGCCTTTTTTTGACCATGATAAAGCAAACGTTGATTCGAACTAAAATTAAAAAATGGCCTCATGTGGCTAAAGCCCGTTTCATTTGTCCTTAAGAACAAAGCCCGTTTCATTTGTCCTTAAGAACATAGGGACAGGGACAAGGACAATGTCTTTGCCAGCTATTTTGCAACTCTGCCTGATTCCTTCCGTCTACCTTTTTGTATACAAATTGGGCTTGACCCCAGTTATTCTTTTGTGCAAAAGATTGGCTCATTTGGTCATTTGTAGTTTTTGTGACACTGCTTAAGGACAAATATTGATAGGGACACAGTGGCGTAGCCAGAAAAAAATTTCGGGGGGAATGACTTTTCGATTTTTTGAAGTGTGTTAATATGCCCCTTATTGCGATTTTAACGCAAAAAACGACACATTTTAGTACTTTTCGGTCAAAACAATGCTGATTTTCGACCACAGCAGCATCAAACGTAAAATTCTAGCTCAAAACACAGAAAATTACAAAAATGGCGGGCTGGAAAGGTTCCAGAAACTATGAAATTTACAAAATTTTCAAAATTTTTTACATTAAAAGCTGTAAATTTACTGAAAATGTCATTTTTGTGACAATAAAACAGCTAAAACGATACATTAAACAGTGTATTAAGCAAATACATAGCGCACAATGCAACTTGCAACTATATGCACATGCACATGCTTTCATACAAGATAAAGGCAAGGGACACTAAGCCACAGTTGCAGGGGTCTGGGGGCGGTAGCCCCCAGAAAAAAAATTTGGGGAAAATTTTGATTTTTAGGCTAAATTTAGTCAGTTGGAGACGTATCGGAAATTTTTTCCGGCCGGACCCAAAAAACCAAAGGGGGGACCCTTGTGTACAGTTTCAGTCGGAAAAAATTTCGGGGGGGGGAATTCCCCCCATTCCCCCCCCCTGGCTACGCCCCTGGCCGGACAAGGACAAGGACAAGTATGAACTGGACGTTAGGAATAATCCTTTTTCAGCAGCAGCCGTCAGGAGCCAACATCATGGGGGGCACCATGAAAAGTCCAGTGAAGCATTTTGTGACCACAGCCCCCTCCGTGTTGCGGGGCTCAGGGGGGGCTACGGGTGGTGGGGGTCTGCCGGCACCCAAACCCTTGGCTGTCCCCCCTCACCCCTCTGCTCAGAGCACCGGTGGCCCCCCCACGGGCTCTGCTCAACTGACCGCCTCAAAAGCCAGCACCCCCTCCTCCGCCGCTTCCGCTGCGGGCAACTCCCTGTTGATTTCTACGGCTGGGAATGCCGGACTGACGGGTAACTACTTAGCTGTTCCTGACCATATAATATTATGTAATGGCGAAAGTTTATCAGTTTTCATTTAATATCAGTTGTCAGTCAGTTTTTAGCCGTATCAGTTGTAGCGTAGCGTAATTTACTGATAAATTCCAATGCAATTTACTTAGTACTAATAACTGATAATTGGCACTTATCAGTAAATTTTGTACAACGCATTTTATTGATAATTTGATGATACTGATAATTTATCAGTGTTTTGTGCAACACGGCACTGATAAGTATTTTGTGCAACGGGCCCGTGGTCTAGCTTGCATTTCGAAAACAGTAGTTTATGACAGTTTAAACAGCAAGGGTTTTTTGGCAGTAGTTTACGGATAAGTATAATGCTGTTTTTGTTTTCAGTCTACTCTACTGTCTCTGGGAGTGAGCAGTTGCTGGGTGGGACCCGAAATCCCAGTGGGAGCTCCACCTCATCCATTATTCTGCGTCAGGAGGTCACTGCCGCCACCGCTGGTCCTTCAACTTCTCAGGTACTCCCACTAGACGGCTTATGGAAGTAGGGCGTGGCATTGTAGCAAGTGCAGACAGTTTCATTAAGGACTTAGGGTAGGACTATCTTCCGATCCCACTCTGATTCTTCCCATGCATTGTCCCACCGTATAATTATACATAGTTAACATCACGTCTTGATTGTGTATATTACGTGTGTAATAGGGTCCGAAACTAAAAGGAAGGGGGATGTGACTAAAATATGTTGATGATCTTTATAGCGTGATTGACCATAAATACCATGGTCTTTGGTAGAATTTTGACAACACACACAATGATATACCTGATACCATATTTTGTTACTTTTGCTGATATCTTCAAACCCCCCCTCCTTTATTTCCTTCCCAGTTCCCATACACTAAGTGTGATCAGGAGTGCGTAACGAGGTAACTATGACACTTTCCCTATTATGCCTTGGAGATTGCGTCCAATGCGGAGGGCAAAATAGTCCCTTTATGTACGGTTCTCAGGGGGGAATACCCCCTCCTCGTTTCAAGACACTAAGAATAATAGTATAGTATAATATATATAATAATAGCCCGGTCCCCGGCGTGTGAATGTGTGGGGGTGCGCCTCACTCAGTTGAGCACAGGGTCTTGAAATGAGTGGTGGTTCCCCCCCACCTCACATTTCATTCCTAAACCTCGAACTAGACTTAGTCCCGCCCGTTTAATCCGGTAAAAGAATGGGCCCTTCCCCTTGGTCTAATCGGTTGTGTGTTCTGTTTCCGACTAGGGATAGTGTCATACTCTTCCTATTATGTACTCTTGGTATGATTGATCTGTTTGTGGAGTGTGTCATACTCTTCCTCTTATGTACTCTTGGTGTGTTGTGTGTTCAGGCCTTTCTGGGTTTCCACTCGATCAGCCCGGCCTGCACCTCTGCCGGCATCATGTCCCCCCTGTTCTTCGCAAGCCCCCTGACCACGCCCCGCGGCACCCCCCGCTCCACCCCCATCCCCCACAAACTGCTGCTTGACGAGAACAGTGCCGAGTACAACAACTTTATGCAGTCATTCTTCTCACACGGCACGGCGGCTGAGGAAGAGAGTTAGTTTCCCTGGCTTAACTGGATTAAGTGGATTTGGTTAAAAGTCGGGTATCTTAGAGTGGGTGATCAGAGAAGAAAAAGTGGTTGCTTAAACCTTAAGCCTGAAGCCTGAAGTCTAATCTACGGTCAAATAAAGTAGCAAGGTGCTAGAATGCAATGGTTTTATCTATAGTTCGATGAATTATTATTCAATAAGGAGCTGAAGCTGAAGTTTTTTTAAATTTAGTTTGAAGTAGCTGTTGGAAGTTGTTGTTTTTTTAATCCTAAGGCTCGATTCATACAGCCGTAGTATGTCCGTTCTGCCGACAAAATGACGAAATAATGGCGCTGGCTGATCCATTGCACTAAGCTGCCAGTGACGTCATTCTGCCGGCTGAACAAGCTGACATACGGACAAAAGTATGAATGGAGCCTTAGTTGTTTTTGTTTTTTTTAGTTTCTGACAAGTTTCTCAACGCCATCAATGGGAACCAGCCTTTGCCGGCCAACATGGCCACAGTGCTCACGGGAAATCAGCAGCAGCAGCCTGGGACCAGACAAACCGGCGTCACCGTGGTCACCAGCAGTGAGTTCATTCATGCCAATCCCCCGCCCGTCTCAGGACACCCACCACACTCGCTGGAAGCCCTGACCCCCTCCGACAGACTCCTAGGGGGTCCCCTGTCGGCCCCCGCCTTCGCATCCCACCAGCCGGGCGCGACCATGACCCCCCTGGATCACCCACTACATCCTATGACCTCTAAGCCCGCTTTTGAGGGGCCTCGGAGCAGTAACAACAACAACAACAACAACAGCAACAATAACAGCAACCATCATCATGCTGGTAATGATTATGCTAGCAGTTCTAGGGCATCCAGTGTGGCGTGATAATATGCAGGGAAGCGGCAAAAGAAATAGACAAATATTATGGGCCTGTATTCACAAAGAAGTGGTTAACTTTAGTCTCAGTTATTGGAAGGAATTAATTTTTTGTTTAATATTAATTATTTGAGTGAAATAGTACATCGTAATGAACATTTCAATTTGTTTTTCATGACATAATATTATGAAGACTTAGACTGGGTTTAAGTTTGTAAACACTTTTTGTGTGAGTTCCATAGCAACTTGAAGCCACACTTCGCGTTAAGCTGAGTCCAAAGTTAAACACCTTTTGTGAATCCATTTTGTGGACTTTTACAGCTTTGTCGTTCGAATGGAGCGGTTTTTATTCGTTTTGTATATTCAGTGTAGATAAGTACAAAGAATATTTATTTTTTTATTACGTCAGTATGTTTATTATGTAAAGTTTTGTTTTTGTAAAGTGGTGTACGATATTCACGGGCGTAGTTTTTTTATTGTATGAGGTTTCGAAATTCATATGATTCGAATTTACTGATACTCTTCTACTTTTCCTTTTAATATTCTTCATCAATTATCAATTATTGGTCGTTCGTGAATTTATATAATGGTGGGTTATTTTACCGGTGACTTCTAAGCGATGTATTTTATGTACAAATGGGGTTGTTTTGTTCTGACTATATTGCGTTGTTGTGTTTTTTGTGTGTCTCCCCTTCTACTAGTTTTACAGAATTTACAGTGGATGTTATTGTACAGACATGATTGCGTTTAAGGATTTTAGAAAATTTTGACGATGGATTTCTAATTTCTAGCCGTATTATATTATATCCGTTCCGCCGGCATAATTACAGGTAATAATCTGAAAAAAAACGAAAAAATTGCAACCAGGTGAGCTATGCTTAAAGCTTGTGAGATACCGAGATATTTTTGTGCTTCTGAGATCTGAGATATTTTTTGGCATTGTGTTCACACCATAATTTTCTGATTATACCAAAAAATGTCCACTGTACCAAAAAATGTTGTTACCCCTCCACGATGTGCACTGAACTGTCTAATTTGCATATATTGTTATCTTGCGCTCAATATTGGTTGGGTCTGTTGCAAGTCCGGTTTTGACGTTTTGCAGTTTTGAATCATATTGTGTTATTAACTGTTTTTTATGTCGTGGCTGAAACTGCTATTTGGGTGAGTGACTGACCCAATTTTCCGCCTTAGACTAGGTTAACCTATACCTATGCATGATACCAAAGAAACCGCCCGACAAGGGCATATTTTTTAATCATTAGTTTAACAGCGGTGTCCTATTTCGTAGACTGGTGAATGTTGTAAAGGGATTAGCAGTTTTATCCAATACCTCTCGATAGCAGTTTGCTGAACCCAGCATTTCGATGGATCAACCACTCATCCAGCCAGATAGCAGTTTCAGCCACGACATAGATATCAAGAGTACATATTAGCGTATTTTTTTAGTTTTCAACCAATTCTTAGACCATTTTAGTCAGCTAAGTAAATGACCAAACAAATTAACCAGCGTTGCTCACGTAGTATAGAGATTGATTATGTACTCTTGCTTGTACTTGTAGCACGGGTCTCTGTTACCTAAGCCAGGCTGCTAGTATATTGTGTATATAATAGCTCTGACTGATTATATTGTATTAATTTTTGTAATTTTGTGAGTGAAGCTTTTGCGAAATGTTTTTTATAAACCTAACAGCTACAAGGAAATTATTCCTTAACCCACTTTAAATCATGCTAGTGTGCAATTTTTAATTTTAGTTTTTGCATATTATTTTTACTGCAAATTTAGGTATAACAAACAGTTATAACATGCTAGTTTGCGCTTTTAATTTTCAGTTTTTGCATAATGTTTACTGCAGATTAAAAAATAGGCATTTATGCTTAACCGTACCAGCTTGTAGTTGAAGGCGAAACTAGTTGTATGTACTTGTGTTTGTACAGCTTTATAGTTGTGTATTAATGTAACTGGGTTTGATTGATTCAGGATTACTATAGTGATTTGTGTGTGTGTATGTGTGTGCTAGATTTATTTTATTTCATTGTTATGATTGTTTATTACAACTTACAAATTAACGTAGCAGTTGAAGTGCAAATGATTCAACCCGTGTTCCAGAACGTAATTGGTTTTTGCCATAGCGGGTTTTTGGGAAAATGCTGGTACAAACGGACAAGATTTGTCGTATTTTGCTTTTGATTTTTCGTTGACAAAAATTTGAAAGATTGAATTTTGTACAATTTCACAAATTTTACAATTGTAACAATTACAAATGACACACATGTAACGGGGTCCAAAATTTGGAGTGGCTTATACGGTTAAATTTGGTAAAATTGTTGAATTAAATGCTTATTTTTACCCACTTTTCCACAGTTTTAGGAACCTCTGCCGCCCTTTGATTTGCAAGGGGCACACGCATCCATCCCCCCTGTTTATTTAATCCAGATAATTCGTGATGCATTTGTCACATATGTAAGCCCATTAACCCGATTTGTCATTAAGCAAAACTTTTGTGTTGGTTTCTCACAACATTTAGTTGAAATTTGTCCTTGTCCTTGTCCCTATGTTTTTTAGGTCAAGTATGAACCCGGGATTAATTGGAGAGTTAATTATTTACTTTTGCTTGTTAATCGAGAGAGGTTTGGGAATCGTTCTACCCGGAAGATTTTGATAACTATTGTAAATTATATATTAGCTGATTGTAAACTGTAAATGCAAATTTTAATGCATTCTACTAATTTTTACCTAGTTCAGTTCAGATCAGGACCTGTGGTTTATTTCTGTACATATTGGCTTTGTTTGTTGGTGAGCTTAGAATAGTGTGATTTATATGCTTATTGATTGATTAATCGATTTTGCGTGAATCAGTATGATTGTGTTTTCATTTTTGGCCGCGGCTAGGTTAGTTTGCCTTTGTTGATATTCTGTTCACTATCAGTGGCGGTCCCAGACTTTAGACAAAGCAAATTTAACTAAAGCATAGGGCTGCAGTAATCTGGGGACGGCAGCCCCCCAAACAATTGGAGACAATGATGTTTTTAGGCCAAATTTGGTCAGTTGGAGACGTAATGAAAATTTTTTGGGTGGGCCATAATATTTGGGTGGGGTCACCCCTGCACCCCTCTTCGGACCGCCCCTGATTTATATATACTGCATTGCACTATATTGCCATATGTATATACAGAGTGTTATATGTGTTTTGCTTTGTTTTATGATGTAGTCTTGCGCTTATAAGATATTTGTTTTGCAGGTTGTACTTGTCCGTTTTAGTAGCGTTTGTACAACAAATTTGGCTCATGTGGTCAGTCTGATCGTGGGTATTGTCTGTTAATCGATCTATCGCATTTAAAGTTATTCCTTGTATGATGGAAAAAATGGTATTTATTTATTTCATTTAATCCTATGTATTCTTTGTCGGGATTAACATATCCGCTGTCACTAGCAGAGGGCGACATATAAGTATTTTTATAAGTTCATACATAAAAGCGTAAGTACATAACTTCGTGGTATATTATGTCAGGAAGGGCGGATTTTTTAAGTAACGTATTAGGAAACATCGTGTAAAATCGGGTTTTTTGAAAATCAAATGTGTAATTCAGTGTACCATGTACAAACTATTTCTTTTACACAAAAATAAACACGAGTGTAAACGGCACGAACTTTTACACTGAATAAATTACATACCTTTGTAAACATTTTTATATATTGTTAATCTGTGTAAAAGCAGAGATGTAACAATGTGAAACTAAACTGAAAAATGTATATAATAAATATTTAAATATTAAGTTCTACATTAGTTTCGGAATGAGTGTACTGTCTGCTCTTTAATTGTATTTTAGTCACGTACATTAATTGCAACTTTGTCACGTGTGTGCGTATCTGTTTGTGTAAATATTCAACCTGCTTAATATGGTCCCTTATGCTTCTCCTGAGATGTATATATTTAGTTTGTATTCTAGAATATTCGTCATAAAAGGACAGATTTCTATTTTAATTACAAGATATCGCAAATTTCCTTGACTAATGCTTTAGTTTTGTATTAGCAAAATGATTCTATGTTAATCCAAGGTTGATAAATATTTAAGTAATTGTTAAATTTATTGTTAATGATTGAAAATTAATATTTGACTGCTCCGAATTTGTTGCCCTAGTCATCTAACGTTTGCAATGATATCCTGATTTTATTAAATTTTAAACATGTGCTCTTGGTGTGTTATGATGAAATAAATCTTTATCCTGTAGTCGAATAGGTTTTTGAGTCCCAATTTTGACTATTATACAGACAGATCCGAAACCCAGAAAGTAAGCACTGGTAACCAGGGGGATGTGGTAGCTGATTTTGCCAGAGGGGGCAAATTGCAGATAGCCCGTGGGGTGGACAATTTGTACCTAAATGCTTACACGCGACATTTACCAATTGGTAATTATTGTGCATTCTGTGACGACCTTTGAGGCCTATTCGCACGAGGAAGCATGAGCGGGTGTATTCCATAATTACAATGTTTACACACGCACACTGCTTTTATTGTGTGAAATATTGCGGCAGGCTGTGTGAAAATAGAATGCGCCTGCTCATGGTTCTTGACGTATACCACGACGCACGCCGTGGAGCTAAATGCGCCCTCGTGTGAATACAGGCCTCTACATGACTGGTTATGAATGCTGATTGCGTATGTTTTAGGTTTAAATTTGAAGAATTTCAGAGAAAACTAGACTGGCAAGAAAGGAAAAACTTAAGACGAAACGAAGTTTGATTTCAAAGATAAAACGAAATTAACATTCAAGGAAAAAATCAACGCAGTTCATTTTTCTATTAAGATGAGATCCATTTCGACAAGGGTTTTCCTCCAAACTCACAAACTTTCGCTTAATTTTGCGCTATCATGCCTATTAGCCAAACCAATTGCGACAAAATCTCTACGCTGATCGACTGTACTGGCTGTACAGAAGATAAAATTGTTAAACTACATAGGTAAACATTGTGCTTGTGCTTGACCAGAATTTTCGCAGTGTGAACTGGTTTTGCTTTTGCTTTTGCCACCGTCGACCGCACCCCTCATTTCAGCTGCACAAGTGTGCCCCTTACTACATAAGCGCCGAAAATTCCCTCTGGGACGAATTTAATCACCAACTTAACCAAAAATCTAATTGTCTAAGGTCTAATTGTCCAAAGTTCTGCCCGGGCATGTACCTATCAGGCACCGGGCCGCAGGCCGGAAACAGTCAGGGAGCGGCCCGGCCATGAGTGGACGCGGGTTGTGGGTACCTGCGGGTTGCGTTGGGTTGGGTAGGAAACTTTGAGCCCTGGGTCAACCCGCGGGTACCCACTTCAGGATACGCAGGCCACTTATGATTCCTGTTTGTGAGATTTTTGGTTATTGCATCATAATGTCATCGGTTAAAGTTGCAATGTGGACAACCTACACTGTGGAAATTATATAGACTTGGGCATCAGCTAAGAATAATCAAACAAAGTGGTGGGTGAAAGGCCGCGGGTCGAATTTCACGGTGCGGGCTGGGTCGTGGGTATCCGCTAGCATCAGGCCGCGGTGGGGTTGCGGATCGAATATTTTGATCCGTCCAGCCTTGGGCCTGGCCTGCGTTTTCACGACGTCGGCCGGCCCAGGCCCCGGGCCGCAGCAATCCGTGACTGCTGGGTCGTGACTCGTGAGCTGCTGCAGCAGCGTATGAGCAACGTCGGCATAGCATATATATTGAGTTTTACAAGTGCACACGCACATACACTGCACACAGACAGGCACACAACGCAATTTCCCACTTGATAAGGTCTGTGCCGGGGGGGCCTGTTGCGGGTCGCGGGAATATGTGGGCAGCTACATAGCAAATTCTGGGGGTGGGGTTGAGTCAGCTTCTTGAGCCACAGATTTTGGCGTCATGAGCTACTTTCAAGTTTCAAGGCTTTTTTTGTGGGTGATTGATGAAGTTTTGGATTAGAGTTCATAGTTTTGTCCAAAATTGGATTTCGCGGATTAGATTTAATTTAAGAAATCTTGATGTATGTACGTATCGAAAATTACTTCCGAATAGTGGTGGTTTGGTAAAACGTATGAACTGCCCCTATTAATTTTTATCGTGCCTGTTTGTAACTTTGTCAAATGCTACTTAGTCTGAACTTTTCTTTTTCACAGTCTTCTTGACCGAATGTTAAGTTATATTACTGTCATAATTTTATTGTTTTTTACAATCCTAAGGTCGTAAAAACATCTACTAAAGTAAAACAAACGTTGTTCAGTCATATCAGTATGTAGATTTATACATATATGTACATAGGCATGGCATGTGTTTAGCATTCAGAACCTGGGGGGGTGCAGAAGACCTGTAATTTTTGGTTCAAAAACGCAACTAATTTTTGTAAAATCTATGTTTTTATTATGAATAAAGGTAAATACTAAAAAAACATGTTAAAGTATGTACTCTTGATATAAAAACCACACCCTAAATAGATTGGCCTATGTACATATGTATATACTCTTGCCGGTGTGTATATTTCTGTAACATCAATGCAGCACACATAAGGCATAGGCGGCTGTCTTTGAAGAATTTATGACCACTTTATGTGCTCATAATACTGATATGTTCGTAGAAATTTTAAAACCAAATCCGGGGGTGGCCAGGTAGGCAGATGCCAGGAGATAGTTAGTAGGGGCGAAGTTAATTAATAATAATTTATTAGGTTTTTAGTAGACTTTTAGTTGGGCTGCTAAAAAATTAGTCTGGCTTCTGGGATAACAACACAATATATACCTATTTGGTTCCGACCTTCTATCGGTGGACCCCAGTTTGGTGCGACATTACTTAAATTCGTAGCTGATTTGAAAATAGAGAATCACCCTGGCTGCAATTTGATTGGCCGCTGAAATTTGCCATCAGCCAATCAGAATTGCCCATAAAAGTTGACATTAAAGTCGTTCCAGCCCCTGTGATCCGGCCGGCCAAGTTTCCTGGCTGGCTTTTATGTCTTTTTTACGATCGGCCTGTGAGACACTGGTGGCTCTCATAGTACGGACTCTTAGCGCCGAGACTGCCACTATTATGTACTCTTGCTACGGCTATCACACTTTTGCTGTACTCTTCATACTGACTGCTTGCAGACATTCTGCCGTAAGTTTGTTATTTATTACTAATTTATTTTGTCGATATGGATATATTTTTCATGTTATGGTAAGTATATACATAGACATAAACTTTATCGGCTGTGATACATATGTACATCTAAAATCTGACCAAAAATTGCTGAATCCTGGCACAAAATAGATGGCATGATTTTTGTAACTTCTCGCTGTACTCTTGATGCTTGCATGTCGTTCTTTTCGTAATGAAATCGCGTGTTTCTTTTTGTCTCCGGGTCCAGCATTTTTTGGTCAGCCTTTTATCAGTTATCAGCCAACCATGATTTGTGGTGCCTTTCGTACAAATTTTCTGGGATTAGATAAGCTACGCACAGTAACGTTAATAACTTGTCAAGATTGACAGCTTTGATTTATGTTAAGTTATGTAACTGTACCTAATGTTCAGAATTCAGACCGTAAGTCAAAGATCAAACTTTGGCTTAATTTTCGCAGTCAAATTTGGCATTGGTACTTAGCAGAATTATAAGATTTTTCACAATTATTTCTATTTCTTTGTCTATTTTACTGTCTGATATTTTCAAACTGTTGTTGTTAATTTATAGATGCATCTAAGTGGAGGTTTTATCATGAAAAACTTTAGCTGGTGTAAGTGTTCCGAAGATTTCATGTGTTTATCTCTAACCTTCTCTCCCTTCGACGTTACCAATTTTTAGAAGCCTTATATTCTATATTCCTATATCCGGCACTAAAAATCCGCAACCCTTTTTTCCGAACTGTGCCGGATATGGTATAATGGCCATGCGGGAATGCACAAGCTCCAAGAGTTGTTTCATTCCCGCAGGGCCACTCTACCATATCCGGCATTGTTCGGGAATAGTGGTGCCAGATTCTTGGAAAAGTACCGGATATAGTATTTGGGGCCATTTTTTAAGTAAAATTTCAAGTAGCTTTAGTGGGACATCAGGTGGGATTGTGCGAAACAACGTCTTAATTGCTGCAGACTCCTGTTAGGATTCATCGCTTGTTTTTTACAGTGTTTCAATATGTAGAGTTAGCAGGTGTTTTTTTGCACCCGACGCGACCACACCTGAGTGACGAAGGAAGTTAAGCCGCAGTACGAACTCTCTGACTGAACCCCTTCTTGCCCAATTAAATTAATTTTGACATAGGGTCTTATCCAAAATTGGATTTATCGGATTAGATTTAACTTTATTTCGTCAATAACACAGCGTCAAGTGCACGTAATTGGCTGAAACTTGGCACACTGGTAGATAATCCATGTGAGACGTGTATATAAGGCAAAATTTCAGGCGGATATTTTTATTTTCTGCTGTGTTATTCGCAAAATTGATTTAAATCTAATCCGTTAAATCCAATTTTGGATAAGGCCCATACTCGTTTTTAGAGTTTTTAAACGTGTTGTTTTCTGGCCAAGAAGATATTGGTTTCACAACGGAGAGTGGGGGCCCATTCCTTTCCAGGATGAAACGGGATGGACTTCTTTTAGTCCGAAGTTTAGGAATGAATATCGGACTTGACGTGTTAAAATAAGTCAGGTGCTTATAGTCCGGAGAGAGTTCGTAATCGGGTCGGGTGGTGCGGGTCGGGTCGGGTCAGGTTGAGATTTTCCAACCCGTGGGTTGTGCGGGTCAGTTCGGGTCAAAAAATTTGAGTGAAAATCATACATTTTTTACATAAAATTTCTTCATTTTGACCATATCTTCAAGCCAATGTACTCGCTGCAGAGTATTAGATTAAAGGATCATGGATTGCATCCGATGCATTAGCTGCCCAGATCCCAGCAAATCTTCTTGAGCATGAGACTTAAGGCCTATTCACACGAGTGCGCATTTTGCTCATGGCTCGTGGAGCATCGGGTATCTCCTTAGGGACGCGTGGGGACTCCCACGGAGATCCCTCTGGAAAAAATCCACCTCGTGTGAAACAGGCTTAAGGACAAGCATAACCCTGGTTTTCAGGCCGAGTTTAAACTTACGTATTGTACTTATATTCCTAGGGAATCTATATATATACTCTGTAAGCCAAGAAAATGTTTCAGGTGCAACCTTGCTCTTTTGCGACAATTATTAAACTTATATTCGAAAAGGCTAGCACAGTTTCCATACGGTACCCAATCCTATTTAGTGAATCAGCTTAGTCCACTGACCACTACGTAATTTCTAAACTTCGGACTATAAAAAATTTTCTTATTGTGAAAGTTGGAATGTGGGCCTCAGAACTTGGCATATCCTTTACTTCATAACCTTAACAGTACATGAAGGTGTATGTATAGCTAAAAACTTTAACTTTTACAGCAGCTGACCAACATTTGCCCTTGCCTTTTCTTGTGGTTTCTAGAGGACAATTACGTACATAAAAACCAGGTTTAAAGCTACTATATATATGTAGTTTATTTAGTTTTTCTCGCAATATGTTCATTTTGTTATACCGTTTCTGTGTGTACGTATTACGTGCACGTGAGTTCAATTTTCACAGTAGCTTAGGTTTTACATCAAGTACATAAATTTTTATTCAATATTTTTTCCAATTTTCATGACAATAAGTTGAGAGCTCAGGTTTTTTCCGCGGGCCATTTCACCTTTTTACGAGCGCATATAGATGCTGTGGCTGCAACACGCATTGCAAATGTTCAAGTCGTTCAATTCAAATTCGCCAAAAATGCTCCCCATAAATTTTTTAATAGCCAATTTAGACAAGATTGTCGTCTATACTACGCAGTAAACTGTATATATATTGTACATTGTTTCCAGGGGGGTATATAAGGGTTGAGAATTTAAAATTATTGGACGATTGGTGTTAAATGAGTGAAAATTTTTAATAACGCCCCCCGTTTTGTTCTTATCAACAAGTATGCCAATCTTATTTTCCAGAAGTTCTGAAACTAGGTTCATTATATGCTTATTTTGAATCTTTCCAACACATACAATGCTCTATGTTTTTGTTCCACCACCGTTTTTGTTCCCCACTATTCCAGCTGGTGGGGGGCACTTTGCCCTCCCCCCAAACCCCCCCTAAATGGCAATATCTACTCGTGTCCTGTGTCTATGTTTGATCTTGCCGCACAGCCAATCAGCGTGCGTCATTTTAACACGAGAACAGATTTGCAAAAAGTCATAAAATTTTATGAGTTACATAAAGGCCTGAGCGGGCCGAACACTAAGGGTCCTATATATTCGCCAGAAAGAGGTATTTGCGGCCCATAATGGGGCCATAAAGTTGCCCACTAAAACTTAGTCACGAGGTTGGCACTAAAAATTAAGCACCAAACCTAATTACCCGGCCTGCTCGTCCCCACACAAAGCACACGCCCATTTATAGCTAAGCCCACTAAAAGGATGGGGACTAAAGTAAATTGGTACCTTTAATAACAACCAAGACTGTTAATTCACAATCAAACACGAATACTTGTTCATAGAACGTAGAAGTAGGGAAACTTTAGGAATTTGGTACGAACGAAGTACAATTTTGTTGAACCGAAATTTAAGCGGTTATGGCCATGGTAACTTCATTGTTGAGGCATATAAAGTCTGTGACAATTCAGCGAGTCAGTTTATTAATTGGACATGTAAATTATATACGTAGGCTATGTATTTTATTAGTATATGGTCGTGCATTTTATTTATTACCTAATGCTTCTACCTAAATTTTTCTTCTATGTACCTAATGCTACATTGAATAAAAAAGGAAAATATTTGAATCGCAAAATAAAATTATAGATAATAAAAAATAAATTAAGAATTAAATAAGAGTTTTATATTCATTTGATCAATACATGTAGTTCAGGGACTTTTCCTTTGTTACGTTTCAAAAATGTTTCATTTTTGTCTATATAATTGGTCCTAAAAACACAAGGGTTTCGGAGCTGCGACTACTTTTGGGTGATCTCACGAAGTACCCACTGTACTGTTCTATGTTTGAATTTGTTTGAAGACTGAAAAATTATACTAATAATGACTTCAACATTGAGCTAATATACGTTTATACATACCTGATTAAAGTTTTTTAAAATGCCACAATTCCCGTATCCGTACATATATTATGCTGAGACTAGCTTGTGCACTTGCTTTTTTTGTGCTGGTTGGTTGGCAAGCCAGCAGGCATCTGTCACGCTCCAACCCAACGACACGGGTTGGCCGTCCAATTGCCGCCAATAAATTCACCATAACGAGCACTAAAGAGGATGCTTCCAATGCTGAATTTCATAGGTTACTCTGCTAAGCCGTCGGGACTCTGGACCATAAAATCGCGCTGATAACAAAAGCCACTGAAATATGGGGCCATTTAATCTCCTTAATCCTTCTAACTATGGGGCAATTTAATCTGAGTAATCCTCCAAACTATGGGGCAATTTCATCTGCGTCATCCTACAAACTTTAGGACGATTTAATTTACGTAATCCTCCGAACTATGGCGCAATTTAATCAACTTCATCCGCGAAAGACCAAAGTATGGGGCTATTTGAAACCCGCTTAATCCTGCAAAGTCCAAAGTACATACATAGCGCTTATATTTAATCAGCTTGATCCTGCGGACTTTGTGGCCATGTGTTAATGTATTTGCCATATTGTAGTTTAACCACAGTTTGTCAGCATATAATATATAGCTAAACTAATCTGAAGATGAGCTGATCTAATTAATCTAATTGATGCAAAGACTACTAAAGTCTGACAAAAATCAACGCGCCAGTTATATACTTATTTTAGTGGCATGCTAACTTTTGCGACTACTTGCCGTACTCTTGATAGTCAAAGTCTATTCTTTTCGTAACGAAATCACATGTTTCGCTTTCTCAAGTGGTGCAAGTCAGACTTTAGTTCATGATTCGTGCCCCTTGTTTCAGAGCGCAGCCCCCGAGACCTCTGGTCCTCCCGTATGCGCGGAGGGGGCAGAGTACGTGCCCTTTCTGGACCAGTGCTGCCAGCTGTGCCCCCCCGGCTCTGGCGTGGCCCTCCCCTGCACCGACTTCAACACCACTACCTGCACCCCCTGTCGCCCTGGGCACACCTTCTCCAGTCACCTCAGCTACAGCGACATTTGTCACCAGTGCACCCTCTGTCCCGCCCATGCCCACGTCACGCACCACTGCAACACCACGCACAATACCCTGTGCCAGTGTGATAGGGGATATTTCAATAAGGTAGATTACTACTGTCGAGTCAAAACAGGTGGCTGATTTTTGTGACTACTCGCTGTATGTACTCTTGATGGTTGCAATTCGTTCTTCTCGTAATGAAATCGCGTGTTTTTTTTTGTGTAAGGGTCCAGCATTTATCGGTCAGACTTTAGTTTGCATTGCAATAGTGATGAGAGATATGGAATTAGTTTGACCACCTTCCGTCTCATCGTTATATGGGGAAGTCATGGTGTTTGGGATTGGTGCTCCCCCCCCATCCCCTCCTCATGCAGTACTGTGCGTAGGGAAGTTCCCTGTTCGTCGGCGTACGACGAGCTTCATCCTTCGCGAAAAGTGACGAACGGTGGCCGGAAAGTGACGAACAAAAAATTTTCAATTTTTCACTTTTTTACATTGAAAATGTGTTTTGGAGCACTTTTAAAAAATTTGTTCGTCACTTTCCGGCCAACCTTGGTCACTTTTCGCGACGGATGAAGCTCGTCGTACGCTGACGAAGAAGGAACTTTTTTGCACAGTACTGTACATGTATATGTGCGTTTCAGAAAGGTCGTTGTGAAGCGTGCTCCCATTGTCCCCCGGGCACCGAGGTGGTCCCGCTGAGCCGATGTCGCTTGGGAGAGAACACCCGGTGCCAACCCTGCAAGCCAGGCACCTTTTCTGACCGGTTCAGTCCCTGGGACCGACAGGGATGCCGGACCTGTCGCATTTGCCCCCCGGGCTCCACCCCCCTCAAACCCTGCACTAATGTCTCGGATACCCTTTGCAGTGGTGCGTCTTATCTTTCTGATGTTTTTTGTGTTAAGTTGTGATTTCATATCATTATTGGATGTTTGTGTACGTTTGCAAATCGCAACCCAACAGCAAGATAGTTTTTTAAGTTTGAGAAAGTAAAATATGGATGTTTATTTGGCATTTTGGCTTGAAACACTAAAAAATTTTGACTGTTTTGCTTGAATCTGATAGATATCGTCGCAAGTTTACTTGGCACGTTTGCTTCCAATGGTGGCTAAATTAGGGTGTCGCGAGCGACTTTTCGCCCAATCCGTTCCCCCAACATGCTTAGAAAGTAGCTCACAAGGCAAAAATGGTGACTCGCGAAGAGAAAATAGACGTCAAAGTTGCTCCGCACCTCCAACCAGAATTCACTAGCTGCCCACGTATACTAGTCAGTATTTATGCCCCCCCCCCCTCTTTTGTGACCCCTTCCCCTGCTATTTCAGACTCCCCCGGCAAGGCGGCGGTGTCTCCGTACCAGAGTGGACCCTGGACCCTTCCCGTGGCCATCGGAGTCTGCGCTCTGGTGCTGGTGGTGGCGGTGTCAGCTTTCCTGGGCACCCAGTGCTCCAGCCAACGACGCGGCCCCCTCTGCTGTCTCCTGTCCCAGCCACAGCGGAGTCAGGCCCCCGCCAAGCCTTCCCAGTCCAGTCACACTTTCACTGCCACACCCCCCGGCCTGGCTAGTAGTGTGGAAAAAAGGCCGATTTTAGGTAAGATTTGCGGGCGATTTTTGGGCCATTGCTTTAGGGCGGAGTATTACAAACGGACTAAAATCTGACGAAAAATACTTGCGCCACTTGAGAAAACGAAACATGTGATTTTGTTGCGAAAAAAATAGCTTTGATTTGACTATCAAGAGTACACCAAGTAGTCGCAGGATTGATGCCACTGCAATTAAGTGGCGCATCCATTTTTGTCAGACTTTGGACCGAATTTAGTCCGAAGTTTAGACTGAGTATGGTACTGAAAGAGCTAAAATAAGTCAGCTGTTTATGACAGTGACAATAATATGTATGAAAAGGGGATGAGGGTAGAGGTTGGTGAAGGTCCCAAAAATTTGAGTAAAAGTAGGTAAATTTGGCGCGTTTTGTAGACGTTTGGCAAAATTTGGCTACTTTTTGTCGACCAAAGGAGAGAGTCCTCAAAATTTGGCCCCGTTACATGAATTTGTGTTATTCATATTGGTGTTTTTTATATTTCAGTCACCCTTGAGACTCGTCTAAAGGATGTGCCACCGTTCCTGCGACAGCAATTGGAGAAAGCAATCAGCAGTAGCTCCCAGGGCAGTACGCCCCCCCTGTGGAAGGAACTCGCCAAACGACTCGGTCAGTTTAGAGACCCCTTATCTGAGGGGGGGGGCGGGCCAGTGTAATTTAAGGGGGGAGGGTCAGTTTGGTTGGCATCAGATCAAGAGTACATTGAGTTATCATTTTGCCAGTTTCAAAAGTGGCAGATTGCACGAACGATGGTTTAAGTTAGGGTATAGTCCTACTTGCAGCCGCATTATTCAAAAATTATTCAAAAAAATGAACACTTTTACGGACAACCAGCTGAAGCCTTTATGATGCGTTATTTTCGCACCATTAGTCTTAGTTTTAAGCCCGGTTCATACTTGTCCTTAAGGACACAGGGACAGATTTTGGTCAGCTGCTGAAAGCAATTGACACAAGCGTTTTGCATATAACTTTTTGCATACAATCTGCAGGTGACCGCAACTATATTCATGCGAAAAGTTGGCTTCGTTGCCTATACAGTTTTTTGGGAATCGCTTGAGGACAAAACTATAGGGACAAGGACGAGTATGAGCCGGGCGTTAGTGTTCCCTCCAGAGCGGAGTCCACTGTTGTCCCCTTTTGCAGGCTACAGCGATCGCCAGGTGGACAAGCTGGAAAGCTCGTGTCTGCGGACCGGGGGCTGTCCAGTGAGTGGACTTCTGGACGAGTGGTCCCGGCGACACCCCGACGCCAGCCTGAGGGCCCTAAGCGAGGCACTGCTCAACTGCAATCGCAATGACATTGCTCAAATATTACTGCGACACGTGGACAGTCCCAATGTTTGGACACCAATCGAATATGTGTGATATTAGCTAGCGATAGTGGGCCTGAAAATAGGTGTTTGGCTTGACATAGGGCTGGAATAAATTGGATTATACGTGACCCCCTTGAATGGATTAGTTGGATGTAACGGATTAGATTTAAACTAATTTTGTTAGAAACCTGTAGTGGTACTTGTTAAATTATTAAAATTCTAGATAATAATACTAATCAGAATCCAAGGCTTAGTAACCAGCTTGAAAGCAAAAGAGGGGTACCATAAGTATTTCACCCCACCCTTTCTTAAGAAATGAGGCCGTTTTTAAGCGTGTCATTTGTTTTGATATCTGTTGAGGGTACCACTGATTATGCTTTAAAATATACTGTCTGTAGCTCTGACTGTACTATATACTGTCTTTTTGCAGTTCATTGGTTGCTTTTGTATAATTAGAAATGTTATCGAGTCTTCATATTGATGCATTTTAGGTTTTCCGAACTCAAACAGTGAGTTTAGGGTATATACATTATTTATCTGATTCGAATTTATTTTAGATTGCGGAGCCGTATGACCCCTCTAGCTTGTAAATTCAGTATAGGAATTATTGCGTTTGTATAGCTGATTTAGGGTCGATTCGTGCTTACGGTCGGATGTCTGTGCAACTGCCAATATACCTGATTGATAAATATAAGACCATTAACTGTCAAAATTTATCTGAATAGATGAAGTATACTTGATCATTTTGTAAGATATGTTGGGCGTAACTGAACCCTCACTTTTAGTCAATAATTAGGAATACAACTAGATTTAACGATAGCTTGTGTTTTCTATTTCGTGTTTTTGTCTGAGCCTAAGCAAAAAATCTTTTAGCGGACAAGATTTCAACAATTTTCGCGAATAACACGTTATTAAAATTCGATTTAGCTTCTGTTTAATGTAAGCCCTAAGTTGACGCTTTTTTAAGTCAGTTTAAATCGAATCCGCTAAATTGTTTTTTAGAAAAGTCTCAGTGTCTGTGGGCAGCTATTGGTTCTTCCGTTCATGTATTTATTTTCTGCTGCATGTTTTGCAAAAATATATATACCATTGCTGGATCTCAAACTGTTTTTACGACCGTTTGCACCGAACCAAAAATCATTCTCGTATTTTTTTATTTCCTACTTAATCTCCAACGCTGATCTCTTCCTTTTAAGCTGTTCAAATTTTGTTGGTGATAAATTACTTATTGTTGGACAGATAATTTTTCTCGCGGAAATGAAAAAATCAAACCTGTTTGCAGAACTGTTATTTTTAACTAAATATTCTAAAGTTTTTTCTAGTTCTTTGCTTTGGTGCAAACCTATGCTATGCTTTTTTCATGTGGCCACCGCCCACCCAGTTAAAGCTTATAAGGCTATAAGCAATTCATATGTACATAACATGAGATAAACGTTATCTCCGTAAAGTCAATTCATACTTACAGCCGTATGTCCGTTCAGCCGCCAAAACTAAGACCAACAACATGCATAAAGTATATATAGCCAAATGTTGCCGACTGAGCGGACATACGACTATGAATATGAATGTTTGGGTCGCGGCGTGATTTCAGTCACTCTAATGTCACACCGGTGCTTTGTGTCGGTATATCTCTTGCACTTCTGTGAACTTTAGCGTGTATATACATGTCTGTAAAATATACTGTACTATTTATTATGTACTGATTGATTATACATATTTTTCTTACTGTGTTACCTACACTGTTTTCTCTAGGATTAAGTACAGTAATGTGGGTCTAATATAATTTTAACCTCTGCTTAATCGCTTACAAAAGTTTTTTGAATTTTTGACACTCTGAATTTTTCGCATTTGTTTCACTCAGTAAATAAAATCGTTGAAAGTTTAAATTTGTTTCCTTCATCAGTATCTGTTAGGGCTGAAGTATTAATGCTTAGTCTTAATCAAATCTTGTCTTGTATTCATCGTAGTCTAAAATCGTAATGTAATTCTGTTCACGAAATTTGAGGGACATATTTTATTGTATCCTCAAATGCATACATTTCCTTTCACTATTAAATCGTGCCTATTTTGCATAATTGTGTGTCTTGTATATAGTTTGTACTGTTTTCAGCATTTCAACTTTTGTAAAAGAGTTATTATTAAAACTAAATGCACATTCTGCCTTTTATTATTCAAACACATTTAATACGAGACAATGTTTCCAAAGAACCGAATGAAATAAAACATTAAATGATTTTTATTCCGAGTAACGATTTGAATATTAAGCACAGACTCGGCTACAACGGGTTGCCGAAGGGTCGGTTCATACTGACACAAGGCTCGATTCATACTTGCTTGCAGCCGTACGCCCGTTCATCCGGTAAAAATACAAAAAAATCACGCCACAATCTGATCTCATTCACTATAAGTAACGTACTATTTCGTAATTTTGTCGGCTATGCGGACATATGGCTGTAGGTGTTAAGTGCTAAGCAATTAGCACAACGAAGAACACCGCCCACTTCTGTTTTAGGCCCCAACTTTCGTGCAATACCTGCGCGGGACGGTAACAGAGCCCAAGAACGCGCGCGACGCGCGAAAAACTGGTAGGGACAAGACAAGGGCCAGTATGAACCGGGCTTCAAGCTTTAGGAACCTGTATGAAATGAATGGACTCCAAAGCCTGCTTCATACTTGTCCTTGAGTTTCTTGTCCCTGTCGATTTGTTGTTCAGCGATTTAAAGAAAACTACCTGGGGAAACGAGTCTTTTTTGGGGTTGAGTTCAGATCGTATTCAAAACTCCATCTGAAAGGATTCTGTCAATGCTAACACTAAAGACACTCATTCTAAAGTCTGCCCAGAAATTGCTGAACCCTGAGACACAACAGGTGACTTGAACAGACATCAAAACAGATCTTTGTGACTACTCGCTGTACTCTTGATGCTTACAAGTCGTTCCTTAATGAAATAGCGTCTTCTTGTTGTCTCAGCATTTTTTGGCCAGACTTTGTGTTTGTACAATTCTAGGAAAAGAGATACTCTCATTCTATAGTCTCACAAAAAATAGTTGCACCACTTGAGGAAACAAACAATGTGATTTCGTTACGAAAAGAATAGATTTTTATTACTGTCAAGAGTAGTCAAGACTAGAGAGTATCAAGAAGAGACTGAAGTAGTCGCAGAAGTCGTGCCCATACAATAAGCAAGTGGCGCATCTATTTTTTGTCAGACTTTAGTTGGATCAGAAAGGGACAAATGGCGTCCTGACGGGACACTGAGCTGACTGACTTCGTTGTTTCTGAGCCATTTTCAGCACCTCAGCATTTTTGCGCAGTCCGGGCACTCTGCAGCGCTTCTGTGGCGCCGGACTGTCTGTTCCCAGGCCCCAGCGGTCCAGGTCGTCGGCCGACTCAAAGGTGTTGCTCTTGCAGCTGCGTCGCCGCTGCTGACGCAACTCGAGCTCGTACGCGTCGCGCATCGTGCCGACAATGTGTAGCGCCACCTGGCACCAAGCGTCGCGGGTCACCGGGTTGCTACGAGAGGCGCCCTTGAAAATCTGGACGAGCATTTCCTCCGCCATGCAGTCCCAGATCTCCTTCTCAATCGTCACCACGGGGCAAAACGTCACATGACGTCGACCTGAAACATTACTACGACAGGTTACAGTCATCACAGGACTTAACGTTCAGGACAGTTTTTATTAGTCAGA